>JZKD02S1674113.1:386381-420161 GCA_000966675.3 Picea glauca | reverse complement strand
GGGAACTATACCCTCATCTTCAGATAGACTGAAAATAGTCTTTTGGAGGTCCAAAATCTTTCCAATGGGGAGGTGTGATCCAGGGGATCAAATTTTTCTCAAAATTCAAAGTGCTCGAAATCACTTCAAATCGAACGAGTGCATAGGCCTAATTTTCACGAACACAACGCAACTCATTTGGGTTCAAACAGACGTCAGATGAGTGAGATATCGTGTTTTGTTCAAATCGTCAAATAGGCAAAAACAAATGTGTTGACTGTACAATCCGTACAGATGCTGACGTGGCAGGGCTGTATGACACGTGGCATATGCTGAGTTGGCAGGGCCGTGTAACACGTGGCAGGTGTTGGTTGGCAGTTGGACGACGAATCATTTGTTGACACGTGGCATTGGTGGCGAATGGATTGGTGACACATGGCCCAAACAAAGGCCGCCATGTGTCACCTTGGCTATGGTTTAAAATTTGTGTAGTTAGCAGGACTCGACCCCGCGACCTCCGGGCAGGGGAAGAGCCTTGGGAAGGGCCACCCAACCGACATGCTCACCGTTGATTCTTAACATATATATGGTTTAAAATTTATTTAAATTGAATTATGTTGTGATTTGGGGCGTGATCCGGGCCGGGGCTTAGCCCCGGTCCCTGGTCACATATAGCCACCATATAACCATTGTCGCATGCATTTTTCAAATGAAAAAGGAGCCCGCACGCTTGACACTTGGCGCATTTCTACAAGTTTAAACCTTGGCCCTTTTTGTATGTGCGCGTGATCACATGATGACCCATATGTCCACGGTTTTGGCGGTTAGGGGCTAGGCATGCCCTAACTGTCCTATAGTTCGCACCATTTTGCGGTTGCACCTGGTGCTAGGTTTTAACACAAATATGAGCGCAGAGGCTAGGTTGAGGACACAGAGGTGCATTTTGGCGATCCAGAGACAACAAATTTGAAGGGGAACTTCCAGGAAGCCTATCTTCTTCAATTTTTGGCCAAACTAGGTGCCGAAAAGGCCCAGCTAGGGGTTTTTGGACGTTCTGAAGCCATTGAAGCCATCTATTTCACATTTTGAGAATTGTAGAGCACATATTTTAGCACTTTGAGCAAATAATACAAAAGATCCATTGGAATCTGGACCAGGAGATGTAGCCCAAGAGAGGGGTGAACTCCTTTATCATTTGTTGTGTTATGTGTTTTCTGTTCATTGTTATTTGCTGCTGATTATATGCATCTTGAATGTGCAATTTCTATAAAAGCTGTGTTTGCAAATTGATCCATTTGCATAAGAACACTTGAATTAAAACTTGCAAATATTTTCAATAATACAAGTCTTTATCATTTTTAGATCAATAGGAGTGTGCGAATAATCTTGTTGGTCAAGAATTCCTTTTTTAATTTCCAGTAGTATGCGGTATTTTTGTTCAACATCCAGTCGAGATTAGTGTGCAAAGTTTGGTTTTAAAAATAAACTCTCAGTCTCCAAGACATAATAGAGTATACACACTTGTTTTGAAAAGCAACCCAATGAATAAGGCACTGGGTCTACAGTTCTTTGCTACTTCACAGGGAGGATAGAATTATCACCATAACAATTATACATGAAATACAAGTTTCATATTTAGCAGAGGACTAAAGAAGTGTAGAGACATGGCGCGATTTGGAGGACCAGGTCACATATGGAAGCATTGGACAAGTATAGTAGAGGCATGAAAGGAAAGACCAAGCAGACCATAGATTTCGAGGTGGGCCAGATCAAGGGCTGAGACCCATATCAGGCGGTGAAATAGCACAAAGTTTAATTATGTGAAAGCGGGCTGGGGAAAAATACTGTGGTTTCATTCATGGACACGTGGCACCCTCAGAAGCACATCAGGGTGAAAAGAGGTCTACCTAAAACCACTTTCTATAAACCCCGATGTCACGTGTCGAAAAATAATTCGATATGTGTCATTCCCACAGATGGCGTACGAAAAGGGGAGAGTTAAAAACTTATTCGGTCACATCAGTACCGTTGCTCAAGTACTTTACGTTGTGCAACATTGGGTAAGAACCGCCAGAAGGAAAATCTAGAGGATAATCATTTTGAAGCCGAAAACCGAGTGTGATAGGCTAGAATTCGAGCAAGTACTGTTGTCACAGTCTATTATTAAACACTCAATGAAAACCGTCCTCAAAATTATAGATAAATTTATCTCGTTTGAGCAATCGACATTTCATTCAGAACGAAGTAATTAACAAGACCAGGAGGATGAAACTCGTGGTTTCTGCAAAACTGGGAGACATGGACCAGGTTGACCAAACAACATCCAGTGAAATAGGATTTTTGACTAACATGACAAATCTATCAATGAGTAAGAAAGAGAAGTCAATCGCACAGATACTAGCAACCAAATTCCATACTGACCCTGGGACAGAACCATAATCAGAGGTCAGACTAAATCCTATCATGAGGGATTTAATCATCAACAAACACATAGAGAAGCGCTACAAACAAGCATAAAGGGGGAAGTGGAGAAGGAAACAAAAGATAGGATTCACAACTGAGGTGGTCGAAAGAATTGGGGAAAATCAACCAGTCTGGTTGAACACCCTGAAAGAAGAAATCTCCAGGCTGGAATAAGTTCTCAGGTTGAAATGAGTATGTTTCAAATTTTTTTGGACATATGGCGTTCAATGAAAAAGCCTCAGATATGTCAGACATGTTTATAACACTCCCTTTAAAGTAGGAGACTAGCTGTGATGCATTACTCTTTTGTGTAACTGATCTCTATCTTTAGACTGTGGGGAAGTTGAGTCGTTTTGAATCTCGCATGTAAATTTTCTATATACATTATCCCTAGGATAAAAATAAAAGGAGGAGTGGACCTGCCCTCGTTGCAGGTAGACTTTGTAAAATCATGGAGCTAAACCGAATATATGATGCATAAGCAATTTTTGAATTGTTTATGAAAAGATCCTAGTTGGTTGTGATATGAGTTCTATCTTCTTTCATAGTGTATGTTTCCCGTGTCTTTAAAATTCCATTTGCAATTTCCTCTTTTAAATTGGAGAGTTAAAAGTCTGGAATTCGTCTCATGATGCTCTAGACTTTGCAATTTAAATTCATGTGATTCTCTTCTCAACTATTTCAGAATTCATTTTAATATGTTCTGAAGCAATTATGTGTTTTCCTTTTTCATCTTTTGCCACACAAATTTCAATTTTAAAACTCAGACTCATTGTCTCACTTAGCCTTTCTCCTCTATATAGTTCTAATGACCTGCCATTGCATTATTCATTTCAGACTCCATAGCCCAAATGTCACCCCCACTTCTTCGACAACTTTATAATACCCCCCAAAACAAACCAAATCTAGTTAATGATTTCCAAAGAAATATCAAGTGACATGAGAGAGCCCTCTCTGAGTTGAGTAGGCTAGTGCCTAGCTCTAAAGCTAGTTGACACAGTTACCTCTGTCGTTTTTCTATCAGCCGGACAAAATTTACATAGTGCTAACATTTTGGTGCCGCTGTCGGGGACAAAGTTGAAAATTTTTCCCTGGGAAAGAACAACATGGTTGAGTTATAAGTTCTGAAAGCAGTAGACACTTAGGCACATATCGGTTGTATTCCTACTCTGGCAACTCCACACATCAAAAATCAGTTTGAAGGTGATTCCACTAGTAGAAGAATCCAGAAATTCAAATCTTCAATGGCGAATCCACTCTCAACGCATAATCCAGCTTCCAAAACATTATTGGCGACTCCACTCAAGATTCGAATGTAATTAAAGGACTCCATTGGAACATGAGAACCCTTAACAGAGGTATGAAAATATATTATGGAAGAAAACAAGTACTTAAATTTGAATTTTTTCCAAGGCATTTTATTGTTTGTTATAAGTTGCCTCTGGTCCTTAAACATGTTAAACCAATGTTTCTTTACCTCCTACATTCTAATGATGATCATGAGAATCTTGAAATTGTGTATCCTCCCCTTAAAGTTGCACATGCATATCCTCACTGTGTCACTGATTTTGATAAAAATATCCCATCTAAGTCATGTGATAACCATGGCCAAGTTGATAAAACCCATGAATCCAAGGCTGATATTTCACCTCCTGTACTTTATCCAACATCCTCCAAGATCCATCATAGATACATACCCTTGAAGCTACCCTAAGTCCTCCACGATTTACCTCCAAAGTACTATGAGTACGTACCTGTTTTTGATGGGGAACCTGATGCCATCTTAGATGAAAAACATGTCCAAGGGTTTGAGCATTTTATAGATTTGTTTGAAATTGATCATGAGGATGTTTGTATGAGAGCCTTCTCTCAATCCTTAAAGGGTGATACCAAATACTGGTTTAAACATTTGCAATCAGAGATAATTAGATTATGGGAGGAATTGAAAAATGTCTTTTTAAAGTTTTGGGGCAGGAATGAATCTTCGGATCAACAACTTACAGAGTTATATGTTTTAAAATTTCAGAGCAATGAAACTATTTTTACATTCAGCAGGAGATTTTCCAGTATTTACTACAATTTGTCTAAAGAAATTCAACCCACTGAAGCTACTGCCATGCTCCATTATGCAACTACTCTTCATCCAGATTTGTCTTTCCTCCTAATGGAAAGAAAGCCTAAGTAATTACAACAAATGTTTAATGATGCTCAGGACATTCAACACAACATCCAAGCATGTAAACAGATCCAAAATGAGGGGTTGAATCCTCAAGAACATCAAAGTGAATATGAAAAGAAAATAGTTGATTGGGATATTTAGCATAGAATTGACAATATCATAGGTCCTCTTGAAGTTTCAAATGCTTGTGATTTTGCAAAAAATTGTATTCCACTTGTTGAAAGAAGAGGTCCTGATTTAGCTTCCGATCCATCTCATGATAAGCAGGAGGCTGATTGTTTTATGTATTCATTTGTTGACAATCAAGAATATGCGTTTGCAAATCAGTTTGTTGAAGAACATGTTGATGTTCCAAGTTTGTTATTGTTAGATGACATTGCATATGTTTTTGATTTGCCTATATATGATGAATATGATGGTGATTATGATGTTGACTCCCTAGAGAAACCAACTACATGTTCTCTATCAGAAAATGTTCCTTTTCAGCAGTATAATGAGAGCAATCATCCTACATATCACAGTTACAAAGAACAAAGTACTGAATCAGCCGAAGGGAATTCTTTACCTTTATGATTTTCTTCATTAAAATTGTTGAAAGAAAATCCTAAGATCATCATTGAAGCAAAGGAATGTGTGTTAATGCCAAATCACACTGATTCACTGGAACAAGTTGAGAAGATATTGCAACAATATCCTCATATGTTTGATCAGCCTATTACTTGTTATGTAGAAGATCTTGTCAGTTCAAAATTGCAACCATTTTTCGAAGATAAATCCGAAAATGAGTGTGTTCGACAGTCCAAAGGAATTGACAATAGTGAAGAAAATGAATGAGTCTTTGAATCAGGCGAAAGAACCTTGCCATTATGTTTTGCTTCTTTAAATTTTTTGAAGCAAAATATTTATGATGTTCAAATCAGAAAGCCTCCAGGCATAATGTTGAATATGAAAAAATTAGTGGACTTATAGATGAAAACTATATTCCTTTGTGTTTTTCTTCCTTGAATGGTTGAAAGAATATCATGAGAGAACAAAAGAAACATGGAAGTCTGACTGCATTCATAGTGGCACTGTTTTACATAAGGAAATTGTTATCAGTAAGGAAGACAAACAACATTCACATGCATTGGATGATCATGTAGCTGATTACTTGGAAGGATATTTCAAATCAGAATTGCAATCTGTGCTTAACCACCGAATCAAAAAAGAAGAAGATGATGATCAATAAATTGTTGTTAAAGGTTATTTTCCTTATCAGTAAGGAAGACAAACAACATTCACATGCATTGGATGATCATGTAGCTGATTACTTGGAAGGATATTTCAAATTAGAATTGCAATCTGTGCTTAACCACCGAATCAAAAAAGAAAAAGATGATGATCAATAAATTGTTGTTAAAGGTTATTTTCCTTCTCCTGAAACTAACATAGATATTCAACAATATTTCCAGCGAGATAAAGTGTATCAAAGTTGTCTTTCTGCCCCTGAAAATGACGTGGTGGTTCAATTTCTAAGTGACCTAGACATGGATGAGGATTCTGAAACTACTTCTATGGAGACTCCAAGTAGTGAAAAAACAAATGACATAGAGTTTTAGGAAAGAAACATAATGAATCCTACCATTTCTCAATCAGAAATATAGAAAGATAATGAAAATGATGATGCACATGATGTGGCTGTCATATTTGAATATGTTCGAGATTGTATGGATGTTTTTGTTAATATGTATGGAAGAGTAGACACACCTATTTCTGTCATTCCATCCGAAAATATTCCCAAGATTGAAAAAATGAAGAAAGAACAAAAAACACTTGTAAAGGAAGCATGTTCTTTTGTCTTAGCTCCTAGAAGGGAAACATTCTTTCATGTGTTTCATGATTCCATGTTGAAGGAAAATCTCCCTGCGGATAGGTAGATCTCCTCTTTAGAGCTAGACTCTTAACTCCTAAGACAGAAGATGCTTGTCATGGACACCGACTTCCTTTTAGATCTAGATAAACTAATGTGTGAGGAGGAAGGAGAAAATAAGTACCTTTTACCGGTGTTTGTCCCTACATGGTTCGAGTTGAGATCCAATATTACGCTCCTCAATAAGTCCTGTAGACAAAAAAAAGTACGAACAACTTCCTACTCTACTGATATTCTTTCGAAATAAAGCTATCTATTAGAGACAAATTCATGTGAGATCAAACACAGATTTGAAAGAAATAGGCCAAGCATATTATATTAAAGAGAACACCAACGAAGAATGCTTATAGCCATAGATGTGAGTGTAGCAGCTTCATCAAGCCTTCCTCGTCCGAACCCTTGCTCAAACTGTCCACACACTGAATGCTGATGTTCTGAAAGACACCTTCTTCATGAGATCATAGGTTGGATGCTTCACAATACTTTCTTCTTTTGTTTCACCATGAGAAGGCCTGTTTAAATAGTCTTGGAGAGGCCCAACTACTGGAGATATCTTTGGGGTAAGTTGAGGATTTTCATCCTTTAATTATGGGTCTACCCTAAGATCATGGCTTGACCAAGGATTCAAATCCAACTGCCTTCAGATATTGAGGGGATCTTTCCCTCATTCTTCTCAACAAACCAATTTTCGCCTAGAATAGGTAGCGCTCCCCCAAAAGGGGCATCAGAGCATTATAGTGATCCCCAAGAGAAGGAAAGCAAGCGCTGGTGTTATAACACTCCCCCAGAAGGGTGGACAGAGCATTATAATGCTCCCTGACAATGTATAGGGGATCGCTCCTCCCTGAAACTCAATTTTTAGTGGTCCTTCCAATAGCAAGAGACTTGCATTTCTAGTAGACTGATTCCTCCTTTTCACAACTAATATTTGAGGTGTCCTAAGTGTCCCTGTCATGTTGTTGGAGGCATGACATAGGCAAGAAGGCAGTATGATGTCAGCAACACTTATACACTTGCGGTCAATATGCGACACTTGCGACACTAATGACGACACTTGCGAAGTGAGTGATTTTGAGGTGTAACATATTGCCCCCCAAAGTATGAAGTTAGAAGACGAGAACTGATAACTGAAATACTTTGCATACTTTAAAGCAAGGTTGCGGGCTCAGAGAACTTGACAGAAGCTGCACACAACCATCAAAAAAATGTTAAGACATGCTTCAAACCCAAGGTAGGCATACCTATTCTTGAGTGATAGAGACTTACAAGATATGGCTGCAATAAATACACTGCAGATCCATAATTATATTGATAAAAGGTATAGCCACTGAAAATACACTGTGGATCTATACTCCCATGACCTAAACTGATCATAGCCACAAAGAATACACAGTGGATCTATGAGATGACAAGACATAGCCAGGACCAATACAAAGTGGATCTATGTGACAGTATATGTGTCATTGTTCAAGAGAAACTCCGTCGCAACCTTGGCAAAGTACATATCAGAGTGATCACTCAACCCAGGGTCTTCTTACCAATCCCAATGTAGTACGAATCTAACCATGCGAATAGATGTCTTGATGTCGAACATGGAAGAAACCACTTGATTACCGGTCAATGATGTAAACCGTTAACAAGCGCGAGGGAGATCACCATTGATGTCAATGATTCCCAAGGTACTTCTAGTACATTCCAACGAATGTGAATGGATGAGCTGAAGTCGAACTTCTGTGGAATCATCAGATCAGAGGTTAATGATGTAAACCCACTGTCAAATGTGAGGAGGCCTGCCATTGAGGCATGTAGGTCCCAAAGTACTTATTGGTTTCTAAGTCTAGTTCCTAGATAATGTGTTTGAAGTCGACATGAATAGACTCATCGAAGGAGGGCCTTAATGTATCCCCCATCAATGAAACGAAACTGACATAGAGATGTAATTGGTGGATCAAAAGAACATGGAATGACATAAGTATCGAGGCAAGATATTTGTGATGGATGACTCTCGAGGTGGATACTTCCCTTGAACACTGAGGCACAACAACAGAAACATGACATGGACCAAAACATGATGATGCAGTGGATACTGTGACTTTCGTCGGGTGACCCAAAGGAGTAAGAAAAACTCAGAGGATTGATTCAGTGCAGAGGTTCAATGGATTAATATGTGCACAAAGACAAAGTGTCGTGTTCAAGGGAGACTCTAAGAATTACTTGGTAATGTTCTCAAAAACTGCTTGGCTTGCTTCTTTCAATTTCCCCCCCATCCAGATAGACGAGTACCTCTTTTTTATTTAACGAGCTCAAGGAGGGTAACACATGCTCGATATAACTCACCTTCGATAAGTTCCTCTTCCTTTGTTTAATGAACTGGAAGAAGTAAGGGTTCGGTCCCATATGGGCCTGTCGATGTTTGTTTTAACGAGTCCAAAGATAGAAAACTCGAAGGTTTTTCATGATTATAGAGTTTGGAAAAACACTTAAAAGAGAACTCTCTCAGTTCCTTTTTCGTAAAGTAGTCTGATGAGACCGAAAAAGAGATAAAATATCGCTCAACAAACATTTTATTCAAATACTTTAACCAACGTGAGGAGAACAAGGTTGCTTGGCAATCTTTTCATGTTTAGAGAGTCTGAAAAGAACTTAAAGATGACTCCAATGTTGTCCTTTTTCGTAATGTTAGTCTCGCGAGGCCGAAAAAGAGATAAATTATCACTCGAAAGATGCCCTTTCAAACCTTTTAACGAGTGGGAAAGGAAGCAAGATCACTCGACAATCTTTTCATGTTTAGAGAGTCTGAAAAGAGCTTAAAGAAGACTCCAGGGGGGTCCTTTTTCGTGTATCCATACAGGTTCAAAAAAGAGATAAAAGTCTACCTGGATGCATTCTCATGTATTTACGAGCACGAGAAAGAACAAAGACTAAGCTCGAGATGCCCCCAGCTTGAAAAGCTAGTGGGGTAACTCCAGAATGATCATCAAAGGTTGGAGACATGCCCTCCAAGCTTCAATTCATTCACCGACTTTGAGGTTGTCACCAATTTCTCTACTAGGTGAGAAAAAAGGAGAAGGGTGGATGAAAAGAAGGTTAAAGAGATGTGACTATTTCATTTTTTAACGAGCTTGACATAGGAAAAGAACTATGATCAGGGCCTCTATTTCATTTTTTAACGAGCTTGCCACAGAGAAGAGAAACTATGCTCGTAACTGTTTCTTGATCATTGGCTTCCAAGAGAATAACGCTCTGGAAGGATACCATGTCAAGGGACAAAAATCGGTCATGGCTTCCAGGAGATCTTCACTGGATGGAAGATAATCACTCAGGAAGGAGCACATGTCAAGGGTTGTGATAGGAGTAAGGAGATCAGGCTCCAATAACCCGACCGAAGAAATCACCATGTCAACTACTGGATCCAAATCATCAAAAGTCGAAGGCATGGGAGACGATGGAAAATCAACATCACGAGGGGATATAGAGTGTATATCTTCCCGAATTTCTTCACAAGGGGGAAGAAAAGAGGATCGGTGATGGTTAATATCCCAAGGTAACTTGTCAATGCAAAGCATTTCCAGAATAGATGCATCAGAAGGAAAAGTTGGGGAAATCGCAGGCGACAAGGAACTCAACCGTGATTGCATCGAGGAATTGTCGGGTGCCAACAGATGTTGGTTATCCAATGAGGGAGAAGTGTATTGGATAGAAATGTATGATGGTTCGACTGGAATAAGTGGTATGGTGTCACCTAGTGCATCGAATTCCAACGGACGAGGTACAATCCAATGGTTAGATGATTTCAAAGATTGATAAGCCATGGTTGAAATCATATCGATGGTGGCAATATGATGTGTAGTCGGTGGAAGTGGTGTAGGGAAGGTACCCATGAGGCTATAATATTTCAGTAAGCCAACACCAACGCTTTCATACGTGATCTTGTGGTCTCCCAAGAAAGGAATATTGATGGTAGCGGGAGCACGAGCATCGGTCATGCATAAATCCAAGTGATCAACAATGACAATTTTTCCCTGATGAGGAAATTAGACACATCGAAAAACTGACGAGGCAACGACAGTCATAGCATAAAACCAACTTCTTTCAAGTAACAAGTTGTAATCGAGAGGGGCATCGACCACCTCGACATCAACAGTAATAGTTTTTCCACCCAATTGGATGGGCAGGGACTGTAAAATCCCATGGGGATGAAAACCTCGTCCATCGAAGGTGTGTAACATCATTGGAGATTTGTTAAGTGTGGGTGATTTTAAACCTTTCCAACACGCCAAAGACATGACACAAGTCGAGGCTCCCTCATCCAGAATATTTTGGTGTATTTGTTGATAGTGAACAACAACATCAACTTGAAAAGCAAGTTGGTGAGAGAGTCGAGACGCATAATTATCCAGGTTAAACATGATATGGTTGGACGACTCAGGATCAACAGCGCCAAGAGTGGCCAAGAGCATTCTATGTTGACTGGGGCAGTGTTGTAGAACTTCTAATGCAGACATAACACACGGTGCTTGAGCAAAATCTTCAACAATGTTGTAGTTTTGGGCGACACGTGAACTAGGATTAAAGGTAAATTTGCAGATAGTGTTCTTAGGAGGGCATAAGATAGAGTCGAACGTGGGTTTCTCAATCTAAAGTGGTCTAGACGGAGGATTAACCGATGGAAGACTAACGGAGGACGATGATGGATCCGTTAAATTACCAATACCGTTAGTGTCTTTTCCTTTGTCAAGGTTACCTGGTGTGTCGTATGTCTTAGAGCGAGTAGTCAAATTGATCCCATTAAACATATAAATATGTGCACTCGACGAGGCCTCATCATGAGGATCGCTAGAACTGCCCCCGGAAGAGGGGATTTCAGCAAACATGGATTGCTACTGTGGAAAAGGCTGAGTAAGCATAGCGGGTTGCGACTTTCCTTGGAAAATTTTGGCCACTTCATTGTGAAGTGGGCAGTATTGAGTGTAGTGATCGTCACCACAAATGATACACGGGAATTTCAGTTTCTGTTGTTTTTGCTTTTCGGTAGCAGGTGTTTGATTTTTTGGTTCTTCATTGTTATTTTTTGATTTATTCTTTGTCTTCTTCTTACCTCCGGATTGTTGTGAAGGGGTAGATTGAATTGCATTCACCTCAGAGATCTGAGTTTGGCGGGAGGTAGAGGAGAGTGTGGTTGATTGGGAAAAAGATTGAGTTTTGACGGAACCAATAACACCATCCGCATGAGATGAGGATGACGACTTAAATGGATCGGTATTAGCTCGAGCAACATTCGGAAGAAAATCATACAAAGTACCAGATTGGGAATAAACCAAATCTAAATACTGATCCCGAGCGATGGCTTGTTCCTCTGTGACCGTGCCACCCATAGTGACATCGTAAGCGATCGGGGGTAAAAGTGATTTAGTAAACCATTCCGCCAATAATATGTCAGGAATGATTGTCTTGATCATCCTTCGTCGTTGCCTCCACTCATGAATATGGTCAGAGATATGCATGGATTTAGTTTGATGAAGGGAGGTCAAGAGTTCAGTACCCGTCTCGTAGTGAATAGGCAGTTGAAAGTGCGTGAGGAAAGACATGGCGAGGGAATTGAAATCATGAAAAGAAGCACATGGTAGTTCAATATACCACTTTTCCGCCGAGCCAGTAAGTGTTCGCTGGAAAAGACGCAAACGTACAGAATCATCCATGAGGGAGATTGATGAACACCACAAATGGAAAGTCATCACATGGTTGTTTGGATCTTCGCCAGATTTTCCATCAAATTTCGGAATATCAGAAGGAAGTTTAGCTGGAATGACTGACCAAACGGGTGAATGAAAAATAGGATCATTAGTTAACCGAGACAAGTCTGGGAGATCCAGAGTCACAAGGAAAGGTAGCTATCGGTTAATTTGTGGATGATACTAGTGTGGCATAGGAACACCAATAGGACCATAAAACGGGTTAGGTGGATAGTTGTAACCAGTATGTCCTCCTACATATGGTTGTTGCTGGCCAGGATAAATAGGATTCGATGGTGGATGAGAAACATTTGCATAACCCGGTGGGTTCTAAGCATTATAGGCCAGGTGATTTGCTTTCCCATGAGGAGGATAAACATTTTTCCCTTGAAAATGGTAAGGAGTAGATCCCAGAGGTGGATACACATTAGACGCATGAGGAGGATAAGACTGTGGTCCCGGAGAACTCTAGGTGGTGTTTGGGATGCCACCTGGATAAGGTTGTCCGTAAGATGTTCCAGAAGGAACAAGATTTGATACTCCTCCTAGTGGATTATGAGTTGAGTGCCCCCCAATCTAGGGTTGAATGAAAGTGCCTAATGAAGATACTCCCCATGATTGTGAAGGGTTTCCAGTAAACGAAGGTTTCCCCCCTGCTAGCGGTGGATTTACAACCGGGGTATGACTGGCAAATAGAGGGTACCCTCCAGGAGGAGCATGAAAAGGAGGCTATCCCTTGGGAGGGGTAGGCCCGCCATGGAAAGGTAGTCCTCCAGGAGGGAAAGGTTCGTTAGATTGTGGTTTCCCTCCATCCGGTTGTGTTTGGCCAGCAGGGGTCTGCATTCTCGAGTGAGAAGATGTCCTAGCAGGATCATGTGGAACATGTGGAGCTGTAGAGTAAAATATTGTAGAAACGGGGGTAGATATTGAAGTGATTTGGAGATGAGTAGAGGTGATGAGTCCAACATTAGGATGGACTTGTGCTGGTGTAAAAGTAGGGTTAATAACCCGATTGACTGGGTGATTCATGGTTTGACCGGATGGTCCCGTTTCACTAGGAGGGTCATGAGGATGAAAGGGTTGTCGAAAGGATTCAAAATGTTCATAGAGATCGCGTCTCGATGGAGTATTCCATACAGAACGAACATGTGTGGGATTGGTATCTACTGCGGTGCTAGGATGAACATGAGTCCTATACTCATCACCAAAGATTGGTTCTGTGGATCCCATATATGTTTCAGTAAGAATCCTCTTCGGTAATCATGGGATCTCTTCGTCTATGATGTTCCCAAGGGAGTCTAAACGAAACAAAAGTGGTTCGAGAGGAGTTACCAACACATATGTAGTGATATTTTCAACCATGACCAAAGTGCCTTCTGAGTTATCTAATGGAGGAGCAATAACACTTCCAGCGTCAGATTGATTTTCTACCTCTCTACGGTAGTTGTCTTCTGGAGGGTTGGTGGGTAAGGGTTGATAGCCTTCCAGAGGCAACCCTTGCATTCTACGTGATTGGAAAAGACCTTTATCGTCTACAGGCTCAATTGTGGAGAATAACAAAACACACTGAAAAACTAGGGTCAACGAACAAAAAGAAACAACATACGCTAATGAAATCTAGGAATCAACCAAGCAAACAAAACTTCTCTCGATGATCGTACTAGTTGGTGATGAAATCCAACATCGCATGATCAAGTTGAGAAGGGGCTAGGATATGGTGGAATAGTTACAATGGTGACCTGCTTAATGAACTTTCACCTTGGTGCAAGCTTCCATGTAGTAATTGTGGATTTACCCTCCAAGGAGCCCGAGTGAGTTTGACCAATGTCTATTCCAGGTACAGTGAGACTTCCCTTCACTGTCACATTGTGTAAGTACCTAAAGATTATGGCAACTAAAGACACCAATTCACAGTGAGTCCCTGGGTGGGTACAATCGACAGTCCGATCTGAAACGTATGGGTAGGATAACAAGTCCGAAATCAACTCGAGAGGCTCCCACACATAATCATGGGTATACCTTCAAGTGACCCCCAATATACGATCCGACCACTACAAACAATTGAAACACAAAGGTATAATCTCTGTAATTCGCCCGAATGCGACCTCGTGTGTAACCCCTATGTGAGAGGGGGACCCCAGAAAACCAATACGACAATTGTATTTGACTCTCCCTAGCTCAAGATGCTAATGTTTGTTTTGAAAAATTTGGAGAGTTGTACTCACAGCCTAATCCAAAGTGCTAACCCTAGTCTACTGTTGGTGGAAGATCCTAAAAACAAAAAATGTTCTAGATAATTTTTAATTAGTGTTCGTTTTACAGCTGTTATTTACTCAAAGGGTGTATGAAAGTGAAACTGATGGAATAATGACTCAAATTTCCAAAAAATGCATGAAAGATGATAAGCAATCGTTTCTTTTGAATGAACGCCTATTTAAGGGAAAGAGAAAGAGTTGTTTTCACTATCAAAACACTAATATGGAATGTCCTCAATCAATTGGTTCTCAATCGAATCCAATGCAATGATAAAACATTTTCAAAAATGCCTTCTAATATGCAAACCAATCACTAAGATGTATTTTTTGTCGTTTGTATGCGAATGACGATTAATTCAATGCAAAAACTTCTCCTGCCAACTACCCTTTCAGATCAAGGAGATTCAAACAAGCATAAGCAAATTTCGCACAAACAACACACACTCTTGCTATGATTGAAACAAGAAGAAAAAGAAAACAAAAGATAACAAAGAAAATCAAGCAATTCACACAAAAAAGAGATGTTCAAGAACAATGAGCTCAAAAAAACCAAATGAGATGATTCACATATTTTTGATGCTCTTCACCAGAGTTCCCGCTCAGTCGGATAAGAGAGAAGAAAGTAGTGGATTGGTCCCAAGTTCTTGACAGCAGAAAAAACTCAAAAGAAGGAAGAAGGCCACCAAATATGAACAACAAAGTGCTTATTTATCAGAAGGAAGGATGTCAAAGGTCAATAGAAAGAAGCATTGAATCACAAAGAAGCTCAGCAAGTGAAAAAATAGAGACTAGTCTTCAGAAAAAAACAATTTTGGAAAGGATTTTTTGCAAAGAGAGGCTAGCGCTCTGGTGTAAGGGGCACTAGGGAATTATAACGCTCTTTCTAAGGCCTTCAGGGAGCACTGACACCCTTCTAACAAGGTAGGGGAGCGCTGGTGTCCTAAAACCCAGAAGAATGTCCAAAAAACCCTAAAACTCAGTTGAACTTTGGCATTCTGAGTATGTGTGATGGAATAAGGATTTGATCAACATATGAAATCAATCATATGAGGTGAACAAGGTCTAAGAAGAACAAAGGGAAAGACAAGGTCTATGAGGAAAACCAAAACTGAAAAGTTTCAAGTCGTCCCCAGTGGAGTTGCCAATTTCTGTTGAAGGAAAATCTCCCTACGGACATGTAGATATCCTCTTGGGAGCTAGACTCTTAACTCCTAAGACAAAAGATGCTTATCATGGACACCGAATTCCTTTTAGATCTAGATAAACTAATGTGTGAGGAGGAAGGAGAAAAGAAGTACCTTTTACCGGTGTTTGTCCCTGCACAGTCCGAGTTGAGCTCCAATCTTACGCTCCTCGATAAGCCCTGTAGACAAACAAAAGTACGAACAACTTCCTACTCTACTAAGATTAGTTCGAAATATACCTATCTATTAGAGACAAATTCATGTGAAATCAAACACAGATTTGAAAGAAACAAGCCAAGCATATTATATTAAAGAGAACACCAACGAAGAATGATTACAACCATAGATGTGAGTGTAGCAGCTTCGTCAAGCCTTCCTCGTTTGAACTCTTGCTCAAACAGTCAACACACTGAATGCTGATGTTCTGAAAGATACCTTCTTCATGAGATCATAGGTTGGATGCTTCACAATACTTTTTTCTTTTGTTTCACCATGAGAAGGCCTGTTTAAATAGGCTTGGAGAGGCCCAACTACTTGAGATATATTTTTGGTAAGTTGAGGATTTTCCTCCTTTAGTTATGGATCTACCCTAAGATCATGGCTTGACCAAGGATTCAAATCCAACTGCCTTCAGATATTGAGGGGATATTTCCCTCATTCTTCTCAACAAACCAATTTTCTCCTACAATAGGTAGCGCTCCCCCAAAAGGGGCATTAGAGCATTATAGCGCTCCCCAAGAGAAGGAAAGCAAGCACTAGTGTTATAACGCTCCCCCAGAAGGGTGGACAGAGCGTTATAACACTCCCTGACAATGTATAGGGGAGCACTCCTCCCTGAAACTCAATTTTTAGTGGTCCTTCCAATAGGAAGAGACTTGCATTTCTATTAGACTGATTCCTCCTCTTCACAACTAATCTTTGAGGTGTCCTAAGTGTCCCTGTCATGTTGTTGGAGGCATGACATAGGCAAGAAGGCAGTATGATGTCAGCAACACTTATACACTTGCGGTCAATATGCGACACTTGCGACACTAATGATGACACTTGTGACACTTGCGAAGTGATTGATTTTGAGGTGTAACTTTCCATGGCACGTTATATGGAAATTTTTTATAATCAAGATCTATAGAGGATAGTGGGTTGCAAGCTTAAGGATGAAGGGAGTGAAGAATCAGTGCCTTTATTAAGTATGGGTCGCTTTACACCAGACAATGTTCTTCAACGATGGTTTTCTTGTGTTTCAAGAAACTATTATTTCCAGACTTCTCAACAAACCTATCAACTTCTCGATGGCAATCAATAGGTTCAAACGCATAAAAACAAGAGTGCGGTGGGATGGTTGAAATGGGATAGTTGTTTTGTGCATATTTTAGAAGATCCATTTGCAGTTTTATTGGAGGAAGTAAGCAGTCCAAGTGTCCTTGATTTTTTGATATTTGAATTTATGAATGGAATTTTGAATGAATTATCAAAAAATCTTCGGTACAAGCAAGTGCAAAGAGAGAAAACAGTGGATAAAATGTTGTCATGGCTTCATTGGCATTATGATTTCACTTGATTTTTCAGTTCACTTCAGCAGTTAGGGTAGGTAGGAGTGTGCGAATAAGCTTGTTATTCAAGCATTCCTTTTTTAATTTCCAGTAGTATGCGGTATTTTTGTTCAACATCCAGTTGAGAGTAGTGTGCAAAGTTTGGTTTTAAAAATTAATGCCCAGTCTCCAACACATAATAGAGTACACACACTTGTTTTGAAAAGAAGCCCAATGAATAAGGCACTGGGTCTACAGTTCTTTGCTACCTCACAGGGAGGATAACATTATCACCATAACAATTATACATGAAATACGAGTTTCAAATTTAGTAGAGGACTAAAGCAGTGTAGAGACATGGCGCGATTTGGAGGACCAGGTCACATATGGAAGCATTGGACAAGTATAGCAGAGGCGTGAAAGAAAATACCATGTAGACCGTAGATTTCGAGGCGTCCCAGATCAATGACCGAGACCCATATCGGGTGGTGAAATAACACAAAGTTTAATTATGTGAAGGCGGGACGAGGAAAAATATTGTGGTTTCATTTATGGACACGTGGCGCCCTCAGAAGCACATCAGGGAAAAAAGTGGTCTACCTAAAACCACTTTCTATGACCCCTGATGTCACGTGTCGAAAAATCATTCGATATGTTTCATTCCCACAGATTGTGTATGAAAATGGGAGAGTTAACGACTTATTCGGTCACATCAGTACCGTTTATCAAGTAATTTATGTCGTGAAATGTCGGGTAAGTGCTGCCAGAAGGAAAATCCGGAGGCTTATCATTTTGAAGCTGACAACCGAGTGTGATAGGCTGGAATTCGGACAAGTACTGTCGTCACAGTCTATTACTAAACACTCAATGACAACCATCCTCAAAATTATAGATAAATTTATCCCGTTTGAGCAATCAACATTTCATTCAGAACGAAGTAATTAACAAGACCAGGAAGACAAAAATCATGTTTTCTGCAAAACTGGGAGACATGGACTAGGCTGATCAAACAACATCCAGTGAAATAGGATTTTCGACTAACATGAAAAATCCATCAATGAGTAAGAAAGAGAAGTCGATTGCAGACATACTGGCAACCAAATTCCATACTGACCCTGCGACAAAATCATAATCAGAGGTCAGACTAAATCCTATCACGAGGGATTTAATCATCAACTAACACGTGGAGAAGCGCTATAAACAAGAATAAAGGGGGAAGCAGAGCAAGAAACATAATATAGGAGTCAGAGCTGAGGTGGTTGAAATCATTGGGGAAAATTAACCAGTCTGGTTGAACATCCTAAAAGAAGAAATCTCCAGGCTGGAATAAGTTCTCAGGTTGAAATGAGTACGTTTCAAATTTTTTTGGACATATGGAGTTCAATGAAAAAGCCTTAGATATGTCAGACCTGTTTATAATGCTCCTTGTAAAGTAGGAGAATAGCTATGATGCATTACTCTTTTGTGTAAACGATCTCTATCTTTAGACTGTGGGGAAGTTGAGTCGTTTTGAATCCCACATGTAAATTTTCTATATATATTATCCCTAGGATAAAAAGAAAAGGAGGAGGGGACCTGCCCTCATTGTAGGTAGACTTTGTAAAATCATGGAGCTAAATCGAATATATGATGTAGAAGAAAATTTTGAACTCTTTATGAAAATATTCTAGTTGGCTATGATATGAGTTCTGTCTTCTTTCATAGTGTGTGTTTCTTGTGTCTTTAAAATTCCATTTGCAATTTCCTCTTTTAAATTGGAGAGTTAAAAGTCTGGAATTCATCCGATGATGCTCTAGAATTAGCAATTTAAATTCATGTGATTCTCTTCTCAACTATTTTAGAATTCATTTTAATATGTTTTGAAGCAGTTATGTGTTTTCCTTTTTCTTCTTTTGCCATGCAAATTTCAATTTGAAAACTCAGACTCATTGCCTCACTTAGCCTTTCTCCTCTAGATAGTTCTAATGACCCGCCACTGCATTATTTATTTCTAACTCCATAGCCCAAATGTCACCCCCACTTCTTCAACAACTTTATAATACCCCAAAAAACAAACCAAATCTAGCCAATGATTTCCAAAGAAATATCAAGTGACATGAGAGAGCCCTCTCTAAGTTGAGCAGGCTAGTGCTCATCTCTAAAGCTGATTGAAATAGTTACCTCTGTCGTTTTTCTATCAGCCGGACAAAATTTACAGAGTGCCAACAGAGCCTACTACTTTGCGTCGGACGCGCGAGGGGCGACAGTCCTCCTGCACGGGGGTTCGAGGGAAAGGCCCCTGAGAATGATTTTTTTTCTCGAGAAACATGTCACATTTTTGACTCGTTTTTGTGTTGCCTCGATTTTCGTTTCCATTGTTGGGCGGTTTTTCGGCACATGGTTTTTGCCGACGATTTTCTATTTTCGGTTAAGGAATTAGGGTTGTTGACTAATATAGGTCATTGGGTTAGGGTTTTGGATGCCGCTGGCTCTTACATGTATATTGTATTGTAAAAAATGTATCATAATGAATGAATATAGAATATGTTGGTTTTCCCAGTTTGGGTTTCCAGGGGAAAAATATCTGTGTAATGTTTGTATTTTCCATTGTATCTTTTCTGTTCTTTTATTGAAAATATGTTCGTAGTAAATTATTATACAAGGTTAAAATCTACATTTGGTATCAGAGCTTTGTTGGATTCAGGGGGATACTTTTGTGGTCAAGGGTTTGGCTCGGGACTGTGATAAGCCTTGTTACAGTGGGAGATCTGCGGTATTGATTCTTCATGTGAAGAGAAATGGCGATCAGTTCAAAAATGGAGATCAAGAAGTTTAATGAGAATTTTTTTGAGTTGTGGAAGCTCAAGATGGAATATTTTTTGGTGGACATAGATCAATGGATCGCGGTGGATCCAGGTACTACACCTACATGAAATTCAACAAATGACTGGAAAAAGTTGGATCAGAAGGCAAAGAGCACAATCCGACTGTGTCTCTCAGATTCAATATTACCGAATGTGTCAGAGGAAGCTACAACCAAGGATTTATGGGATAAGTTGGGGAATTTGTATCAGTCTAAGTCCCTAGTAAATAAACTATTCCTGAGAAAGAAGCTGTATAACTTGAGGATGAGATATGGAGACTCGATGGCAGAGCATTTGAATTCCTTCAATACTGTTGTAAGTCAGTTAGTACCTGTTGATATTAAGATTTGAGATGAAGATAAGTGCATCAGTTCACTATTCTCTTTACCAGACTCATGGGATAGTTTGGTCATGGCCATAAGTAGTAATACAACTTGCTTGAAGTTTGATGAAGTGGTCTTATCCTTGCTTGTAGGAGATGAGACAAAAGAACATGGAAGGACAGAGCACAAATTCACTATTTGCAAGAGGATTCTCCGAGGAAAGAAAGATATCTAAGTCCTCAAGTGGGAGATCTAATTCTAAGGGTAGATCTAAATCTCCCAGAAATTTTGTAAAGGTATGCTAGAGATGTGGAAAAGAAGGGCAATACAAGAAGCAATGTAGATCCAAAATTGAGAAAACAAAGGGATCTAAAGAAGTTCCTTCAACAAAAGAAAATACCTCAAAGGAAGAAGGAGGGGATGTGTACTTGGATTCTTCAAGCACACATGTAGATCATGAGGCATGCTTGGTTGACTCAGGTGAATCCTTTCATATGATTCCCCACAGGGAGTGGTTCTGTGAATATGAAAGGTATGATGGAGGTAATATTTTCCTTGGTGACAACTCGACAACCAAACTCATAGGACGAGGAAAAGTGAAATTTAGGATCATAGATGGAAGGATTAGAACACTACCTGGTGTTCTGCACATCCCAAGATTGGCCATAAATTTGATTTATGTAAGCAAAATGGACAATGCAGGGGTAAAAACAATATTTGAAAAGGAAACCTGTAGGATGGTTCGAGGAGAAATGGTGTTGCTAAAGGGAGTTCAACTTGGAACTCTGTATAAGATGCAAGGAAGCACTATTAGTGATGGGTGTAATAGTTCCATTGTTCCTGATATTGGAGTTGAAGAAGAAATAACTCCTACAGTCTCTGGAGAAAATGTTATGTTGTGGCATCAAATACTGGGGCATATCGAAGAGAAGGGTCTTCGACTACTACATGGTAAAGGTATGGTTGAAAGTATTTCTAACTACTCTCTGGATTTTGATTTCTATGAACATTGTGTGTATGTGAAGCAGAATCAGGTAAGATTCCCCTCTGGTGAAACAAGGGCAGAAGGAATTTTACAACTAGTTCATAGTGATGTGTTTGGACCTGTGTCGGTTCCATCATTGGGAAAATCTGTGTACTATGTCTCATTTATAGATGAATTCTCAATGAATACTTGGATATATTTCCTAAGGAAGAAATATAAAATCTTTGACAGGTTAAAAGAGTTTAAGGCTCTTGTTGAGAATCAAACAGAGAAAATAATTAAGGTGTTGAGGACATATAATGGCAGAGAGTTATGCGAGAATGAATTTGAATAATTATGTAAGAAGTTCAGTATAGAAAGGCAGAATAATACTCCATATACAACTCATAAGAATGTAGTTGCAGAAAGGATGAACAAGACGCTGATGGAAAAATCAAGGCACATGCTCAATGGTGCTGGGTTAGGGAAATAATTTTGGGTAGAGGCAGTGGGTACTACATGTTACCTGGTCAACAAATCACCCTCATCAAAACTGAATTACAAGACTCTAAAAGATGTATGGACTGGTAAGAAACCTTCTCTCACACATCTCAAGGTATCTAGCTATGAGGCCTATGTTCATGTTCCAAAGGAAAACAAGAGTAAGATAGAAAAGAAGGTTGAAAAGTGTATCTTTATTGGGTATAAAGATGGTCTCAAAGGTTATAAGATTTGAAACCCAGAAACTAAGAAGGTTGTATATGGACGAGATTTGGTATATAGAGAAATGAAGGATGTTGTTAAATAATAATTCCTACCAAGTAAGGAAAAACCAGAGAAAATAAAGTTTGATTTAAAGGATGATGAATCAGACTCTACAGAAGAACATGAATCAGAAGAAGAAGATCCTCATACTCTAGTATTTAAAAGATCGATTCGAGAGAGAAGGCTACCAGAAAGGTATACTCCATCTAATTTCCATACAATTTTTTCTTTGTCTATTACCGATGATGATTCTAGAACTGTCAGGGAGGCAGTGGATGGAAAACTCTAAAAAAATGACATGGATAAAGAAATGGAAGCCTTGGATAAGAATGAGGCTTGAGATCTAGTGGAGTTTCCAACTGGAAGAAATCCCATTAGCAACAAATGGGTATTTAAAAAGAAAATGAATGTAGAAGGCAAAGTGGAGAAATACAAAGCTTGGTTAGTAGCAAAGGGTTATTCCCAGGTTGAGAGAATTGATTTTGGTGAGATTTTTTTCATGTTTCCAAGTTAACTTCTACAATATTTATGTTATCTATTGCTATTGCATTTGATTTTGAAGTAGAACATATAGATGTGAAGACAAAATTACTACATGGGGATCTGGAAGAAGAAATCTATATGAAGTAGCTAGAAGGATTTGCTGTGAAGGGAAACAAGGAGTTGGTATGCAAGATGAAAAAGTCCCTGTATAGTTTAAAACAATCACCAAGGATGTGGTATCAAAAATTTGACACTTATATGATGGGACTTGGCTTCACAAGAAGAAAAGAGGATCATTGTGTGTATTTTAAATTAATTGATGATCATTTGATTTATTTGGTCTTGTATGTGGATGAAATGTTGGTGATAGGAAACAACAAGGAGATTATCCAGGATGTGAAAACTCAGCTATCCTATAAATTTAACATGAAGGATCTCGGTGCTGCAAATTTCATTTTGGGGATGGAAATTAAAAGAGATTGGAAAAATAGGAAACTCTGGTTAAATAAGAGAAAATATGTTGAGACAATATAATATGCAAGAATGTAAACCGATCAAGGTCCCTATTCCTGTTGGTGTAAAGTTATCTACGGATCAGTGTCCCAAGACACCAGAAAAGGACGAGGACATGTCTCGTTTACATATACAAGTGAAATTGGTAGTTTGATGTATGAAATGGTCTATAATAGACCAGACATTGCACATGTAATGGGAATTTTGAGCAGGTACATGTCAAAACCAGGGAAGGAGCATTGGACAACAGTAAAAGGGTTTTCAGGTATTTGCGTGGCACTGCTAGCTATGGATTGTGCTACCAAGGAAGACCAGGATTGGACAAAGTGTTGGAAATACATGGCTTTGTGGATGCATAATGGGATGGAGATCTGGATCGTAGGAGATCTACAAGTGGGTTTGTGTTTAACCTGTTTCGAGGAACAATCAATTGGATGAGAAAAAGACATGTTGTAGTGACACTTTCAAATACAAAAGTTGAATACATGGAAACCAATCATGCAAGTAAGGAAGCAATATGGTTAAAAATATTGTGTTCAGGTATTGGGTTGGTACAACACACTTTAAGGATAGATGGCGATAGTCATAGTGCATTTTTTCTGGCGAAGAACCCGACTTATCATTCAAAGACAAAGCATATTGATATTGAATATCACTTTGTGAGAGACATGGTTGAAGAAAAGAAAGTGTTGCCGATGAAGGTGGAAACTTTGAATAATGTTGTAGATTCATTAACAAAATCCGTGAGTGTCACACACCCACTACAGCATAATAAGTTTTTCGCCTCTTCTTGAGGGACATAATCCCCGAAGTCCTACGAGGGCCTAGCGTAGACTAGTTATTGATACCAATTTGTCACACACCCACTACGACATAATAAGTTTTTCACCTCTTCTCGAGGGACAGAATCCCCGAAGTCCTACGGGAGCCTAGCATAGGCTAGTTCTTCCCTTGTTCACCTCCATGTGATCGTTGGTTATGACAACATGCCAAACAAACTAGGTGCCTTTTCACATTTTGTGACTTCACGATACAAACGAGTCAAGTATTTCGACTTTGCAAACCCCGAAACTCGAAATCTTACCTTCGAAGAGATCGACGACTATGAGTCTCCCCTTGATCCAACGGTCCTGGCCGTATCGGGATTTCGGTAACCGAGAGTTCGTAATGCAAGAGAGTTGAGTCTTTCGACTCTTCAAACCCCGGAATCCGAAATGGGCTAAGGTATTCGGCTCCACCTTTGTCTCGGTGTCATGTGACCTCCGGCTAGGATGCAAGTCTCAGTGCCTATCTCTTTCGGGTTTCACGACTTCACAATTCCCATGGCAAGTGTTCATTACCTTTTGGAATGCCAAACCCCGAAACGCGATATAGGTCAACGAGGTGTTGACTCCTTCCCTTTGACGAGAACACGCCACCTGTCACCTCCACATGACCCTTTTTCTGGGATGTACCACTTGTCATCCACGTGGATTCTACCTCTGGGATGTGCCACTTGTCCGCTCGAGCCTTCAGCTTTCGGGACTCAAGAGAACAGGGAACTGCCGTCCCCTTCCCTTTTCAAACCCTGAATTCCTATTCACACTAAGCCGACTTGGAGTTTCACATACTGGGATTTCGCGTATCAGGATTTCGCAACTTGTGAAGATGAGGGTTCATACCCTTGGGTTTCCCAGGTGCCAAAACACCGAAATCGATTCACACTACACCGCTTCAGGATTTCACATACCAAGATTTCACGACTTGTGAAGACCAGGGGTCTTGCCCTTGGGTTTCCCGGGTGCCGAAACGCCGACCGATAGGTACATGTCCTCTACAAACGGACGGTCCAAGTAACTCCCATGGATCTTGGGATCTACGGTCCCGATTCCTTCGCTACTTGCGAAGGTTAAAAGGGGTTGAGGCATTAATGCCTATGTTCCTTCCTCCAATCTAACGGTCGTGACATACCTTAGATCCTTCGAAAGGATATCGTCCATTCATCTAGCGAATGTAAGGGTACTTTCTTTCAGTATTTGCAACTCGCTATCGTTCTTGAGCTTCGTCAGCTATGAAGGACTTGAGAACTTTGCGCTCTTTCTCCTGGATTTGATTCTTAGAAGAGTCTTCAGCACAACTATTGCGCTCCTTCATCAAGGGGTTCTGGGGTTCTATTTGATCGCAGAGAGCCTGTGCATATCGGCACTACCTCTCATGAGCTTAAAAAACTCCGTCCTCCAAGGGGCTTAGATCGACTATATGAGTAAACCATCGTACATGCAACTACACCTAAGGTCAATGTGCTCACGGTTCGTGGCTCTAGCTTAAGACACTACAAGACTCAAGAATTTATGAGAACAGGTCATGTCCGACCCATATAATTCCTTACTTGCCTAATTATACAACCAAGCAGAGATAGAAGGGATACAATATATCCTTTAAGCATTCATTCACATTCCTGAAAGCATGCACAATATAACAAATTCATACACAGTTACAACTAAATTACACAGGGTAGGAAATCACTTATCCATTACAGGTTGCCACCAACCAACTGACTGTGGGTGTTCATCCTTCCAACCAACCATAGGCTCAGAGGCATTCATTCTTAGCACTTTGGCCAGCCCCGTGCCAAGCCATGATATCACCTGGGAATTCTCATAGTTCTCGAGGGTTCTCTCTCTCCGTTTCAGCTTCTGTTCGGGTCCTACTTTCTGCAACTCGGAGCTTTGTCACTCGGTTGTGGCCTCGACGAGGTTTCACAGATGCTCTTCGGCATCAAGATCGCGGCCTTCTATTCATGATTCGCTGGAGAGCTTCGCGCCTCTCCCTTGGGAGCTTCCGCCATCGTCTCATGTCTCCCCCTCTTGCTGCCTCCGTGTGTATAATTGTCACCTTCCTTCTGTCAGAAGGAAGCTCGGGTCCGCCTGGTTTGTCAGACCCTGCTGTACTTTAGGATGACTTCCTGTAGCTAGACCATGCTCCCATTCATGGGGGTGGTTGGTAGTTCAACTACCGGTCCTTGCCTCATTAACTGATTTCTCTTTCCTTGGGATTCGAAGGAGGTTTGTCATCCTTATCAAGGGATATTTGGGGTTATTTGATATATGAACTCTCTTGTATAGTTTTCACATTCTTCCTCTAGTGATATCATGGCCAATACTTTCAAGGCTTCACCCCCATAGTCAGTTATTGGCAACTCAAACAATAATACATTTACATTTTCCTCATGCATTAGCATGGAAATTCCTATTTTATGATTAATTACAAATTGGGGGAAATAGGGTGTTACAGTGAGCACTGAGAACTTCTTTTGGTGTAGAGGATCTATGGGCATTGCTGCCCTGGATTGTTGACTATGTAACCCCTTGTATGCAAAGAAAACAACAAGTGGGAGAATGTTGGGTATGTGTTATATTCTTTGCACGACTCGTTGTAGTGGATGCTACGTTGCGTCGGGGGGTGATAGTCCCCTTGCATGGGGGTTCGGTGGAAGCGCCCCCAAGAATGTTTTTCCTTGGGAAACACGTCTCATTTTTGCCTTGTTTTTCATGTCGCCTCGATTTTCATGTCCATTGTTGGGCGTTTTTTCGTCACATGGTTTTTGCTGATGGTTTTCTATTTCCTGTTAAGGAATTATGGTTGTTGACTAATCTAGGTCATTGGGTTAGGTTATTGGATGCCAATGGCTCCTATATGTATATTGTATTGTAAACAATCTATCATAATGAATGAATATATAATATGTTGGTTTTCCTGGTTTGGGTTTCCAGGGGAAAATATTTGTGTAATGTTTGTATTTTCCATTGTATCTTTTCTGTTCTTTTATTGAAAATCTGTTTGCAGTAAAATATTGTACAAGGTTAAAATCTACAGGAATTGTCCGCCATGTAGAAAACATGAAAAAACTAACAAGTCAAAGAATAATAAAAGGATCTATAAGAGGGTGACCAAATTGGGTCCCGCTACAACTTCATGAGTGCAACCATAATCGTTGTTCACCCCAACGACCGTCATTACCCTAATTCTCATTACATGGTCCCAGTGAAAAAATATCAGCCCGAGGAGATCCAAAAGAAAAAATGACCTAAAAATATCATTTGGATTAAATCCTTCATCATAGAAACCCTAGTGTGCCCTACATTTCCTAAGGTTCTTGCAATAAGATCATCTACAAAATGCTAAAAAAAATGCATTTCCATAGTTTTCCCGCCAATATTTTCCTTCCATCTTACATCTTTGAATTGGAATTGGATAACCAAAACACTCTTCCTATACTCCTTTGCCATATATGCAGATAAATAAACAATAGTGTAAGAACTGTTAGAAACCAAGTCATAATACACAATGATCTGAATTGCATCCTTTCCTAAAATCTCTTGTAAAGTTGTAATAAGCTTGTAATTGTTTTTTAATTTTATTTAGTCTTTTTGGAAAAATGGGAAGGGCAAATGAACCAATGTGATGGTTGGCCTTCCAAAGACAACCCATTAAAAATAAAGGTTGTAGTGAAGAAGGAGAAACAAAGGAGATGCAAGGAGAATTGAGGGAGAATAGTGGCCTAAACAAAAGCTCGAAGAAGGAAACCTGCTCGAAGCTCAATGGATGAAGGAATCACGAAGCCTTTCCACACTGAGTGAAGGTGTCTCTGAGCCATGACGATCTACAATTTTGATATGGATAGGTAACAATACACAAAGTATATTTATAGTTCACTCCTCTATAATTTCCTCCCGAGCATAATAAAAATCCTTGTCAAATATTGAAATATTTCTGTAATTGTTTTGATTTCATGGATCTTGTGGGTTCATTAATATATTATATTCTCTATGCAATGGATGTTTTGATTATGTTTATGAATTACTATATTGTGGTATGAGAGCCACAACAAATGAAATTGCTTCATTCCTTTGGAAGTTTCACCATATCCCCATTGCTTTGATCAATTAAATGTTGGGTTATTTACTTGATGAGCTACAACATAAAATTTTGTTGGCTTCCATCATTTTCCAGATGGAATCACTAGCTTCTATTATTTGATTGAGTTTCTGGCTAGGTTCTTTGTGGAACTTTGTGCATTCCCCTATATTCCATCGACCCGGCTGCATTGTACCTTCAATTCCATGCTTGGGTAGAGTGTGCACATAAATGCCCATACCTGTGTGATTTCGGTAACAAGCCACAATGCTTCCTTAACTAATTGATGCACTGGAATGAGACATCATGAACAATGATTCTTTGGTTAATGCACTATTTTCTTACAACATACACATCAATGCTTGATTGGTAACTATCATCTATGAAATTTCTCTCAAGGCCACCTTCAATGGGCATGTTTACAATTAATTTGAGAGATGAACTCTACACATTCAATAAATAGAGTTTAAATTAAACATTAACAGTTCGGTTGAATTGGGGGTTAATGTGTGGTTGGTTTATGTAACTAATAAGAAACATCAACATTGCTTGGAAAGTTGGAAAGTTGAATAGATTGTGGACTAAGAAGTAAATTCATTCTGCATCTGTGTTGAGGAAAGGAACATACCATATGCTAACTATTTACAGATTAGATGATATTATAGAAGGTTTGTCAAAGATCTTGAAGTATCTACCATGAGAAAATTCTTGAAGAAGGAGAAGCTGGACGAATTGAGAGACTTCAATAGGTAGATCCAAGAGGAAAGTTGGTATTGGAGGCAAATAATGGATAAGCTAGAAAAAGAGCTTTCCAAGCACCATGTCTCCTTCACCACCACGAGGGAAGAATTAGATGGGAGTAGATTGCAACTCTTTCATTTGGGGGAGAAATTCATTGAGATAGATAATTATAAATATGAGAGGTTCATAAAAGACATTGCTCAACTATACTAGGATTTGGTAACCAAGGAAGAGGCCTTGAATATGCTACAAGAAGTTATCCAAGAGACCAAGAAAACACCTTCCATTTCCATCGCTGAAGCTAGTACCATGACAGAGACAAGCCTAGTAAATTCACCTTCCAAAATCCTTCCTCAAGAGAACTTTGGTGACTTTGAAAATCACACTAGAGTCATCGGTTCCAAACTTATGAGGTAAATGAGATATGATGGACAAGGGTTGGGAAAGGAAGTCCAAGGGATTATGATCCCCATTGTAGCTCAACAACGGTGCAAACATGAAGGCCTAGTATTTAGTGGATAAGAATTCAACACAATTGTAGCTCAAACCACCTTTGTTAAGGCAAGAGGGACAATAAAAGAAGCCATACCCATGGAGTAAAAGGAAATTGGAAAAGGAGTGTGCAACAAGCCACTCAATTCAACTTGTAGAGGCTCGGAAGAGGAAAACAAAGAGATGATTCCACCGTCCAGATTTGCTCCAACTCTTGGGGGACCAAGCAGCCAAGTTGGCAAGCATCATCACAAACCAAAAAGGTATGACATAGTTTGTTTCTGTTAAAATAAAATGGGTCATTAGGCTAACTATTTTTGGCATTCTAGAAGGCCAAGCAACTCATGCAGGAGCTATTGCTAGTACTGTAGATTGACTAGATGTTGGGAGGAAATTTTTTGTAGGCTTCACCTTGAACTCCATCCAAGAACCGAACGACGAAGAAGAAATCATGGAGAGTCAAGGTCAAGGGGAAAGAGGAGTTGCTTGCACTTGCATCCCAAGGATCAATTGTTGTCCAATGACCTATTGCAACAATAAATGGCATTTCTAGCCATGAGATAGACATCAGGATTATGCCAAAGGCAACCCCTATTCAACTCTTATCTTCCATTCTACAACGGAGGCACCCTTTCTTGGAGATTTTTTGGAGTCTGCTTGATGATCATAGAAGAATATTGAAGGGAGATGAAGATTTTGGGGAACAAAAGCCTACAAATTGGGAGGTCTGATCCATATTGGATCCTTACCTAAAATCTTTTGTAAATTTGTAATAAGCTTGTAATTTTTTTTTAATTTTATTTTGTCTTTTTGGAAAAAAGGGAAGGGGAAATGAACCAATGTGATGGTTGGGTTTCCAAAGGATTTCCATTAAAATGAAAGCCATAGTGAAGAAGGGGGAGTAAGGGAGATGCAAGAATAATTGGGAGAGAAAAATGGTAGAAAATGAAGCTCTAAGAAGGAAATATGCTCGAAGTTCGATGGACGAAGGAATCAAGAAGCCTGTCCACACTGGGAAAAGGTGTCTCTAAGCCATGGCCATTTGCAATTTTGGTCTTGGCAGTGAGTAACAATACAGAAAGTTTGTATATAGCTCACCCCTCTTTAATTTTATTTTGAACATAATAAAAATCCCCGTCAAATGTTGAAATATATATGTATGTAATTGTTTTGATTTCATGGCTCTTGTAGGTTCATTAATTTCTTATACGCTCCCTGCAGTGGATGTTTTGGTTATGTTCAAAAATAAATAGATTGTGGTATGAGATCTATAGCGCTTCATTCCTTTGTAAGTTTCACTACAATCCCATTGATTCAATAAAATAAATGTTGGGTTATTTACTTGACAAGATATCAACAGAAAATTTCGCTGGATTCCAGATGGAATCCCTAGCTTCTATTATTTGATTGGGTCCCTGGCTAGGTTCTTCGTGGATCTTTGTGCATCGCACCCATATTCCATCGACTCAACTGCATTGTACCTTCAATTCCATTCATGGGTAGCACATGAAGCCTAAATGCCCATACCTATGTGATTTGGGTAACAACCCACCATGTTTCCTTAATTGATTGATGCGCTGGAATGAGACCTTATGAACAATGATTCTTTAGTTAATGGGTTGTTGGCTTACAGCATATGCATCAGTTCTTGATTGGTAGCTACCGTCTATGAAACTGCTCTCAAGGCCATCTTCAGTGGGATATTTTACAATTAATTTGAAAGATGAATTCTACACATTCAATAAACAGAGTTTAAATTCAGCATTAACACTTCGCTTGAATTGGGAGTTAATGTCATTGCTTGTGGTTGGTTTATGTATCTAATAAGCAACATAGACATCACTTAGCAATTTGGCAAGTTAAATAGGAGTGTGTTCTACTGTTTGTACGAGGTAGCTACCTACAACCATGCTTCTTATCAATAGCTGGGTTTGAACTCTTAACAAACTCTTGTATATGATTAACACTTGCATCATGTGAATGGGCAAAGTTGGAGTGTAGTGAATGTACACATAGTATGTCAATTAAATGGCATTGCAAGATTTTGGAGTTCTGAGCTGGGAATAAACATAGAGTGCATCAAAATTGAAATCTAAATCTAAGTAGAACATTGAACCGATACTAGACAGAGAAGCAAATTCATTCTGTATCAGTGTTGATGAAATGGACAGGCCATAGGCTCACCATTTATGGATCACCCAACATACCACGATGCATTTGAGAAATCCTCATCATTCCCATACTGAATAGTTGCACCAGAATGCTTGTTGATCAAAGATAGAGTACATTGATGCCAACAAGCCGAGAAAAGCAAATTCATTCTGTATCCGTGTTGATGAAATGGACAGGCCATAGGCTCACCATTTATGGATCACCCAACATGCCACGATGCACATAATGCTTGTTGATCAAAGATAGTACATTGATGCCAGCAAGCCGAGCTGCATAAATGATACCATTCCTTTCAACTTGGTCGAAGAAAGGTTGCACACTAATCATAGCATCCTCAATAGGGACTTTGGTCCAGGTATTCCACCAAATGTCTGCCATAACTCAAAATCATGGAAACCAACTCCTCTACTGAATAAACTGTATGATCGTCATTATCTACTCTAATGCCAGTGGCACCTCTAGAATCTTCAACTATGTCATACAAAAGATAGAATGAATCTGTAAGAGTTTTAACTTGGTCGTAAGATTTAACAACCATGTATCGGGCCCGCACAATGACCTTATCAGACACAAAAGGAAAACATTTCTCAATCTGGGGTACATTGTACCAACTGGCCACCACAACTCCAAAAAATCAACAATCACTGCCCTTGTAAAGTATCTTCGTGCTGCCATGAGCACCACCGAGCAACTTCTTCTTCCCAACAAAATTGAAAGTGTCCCCTTTCACAAATGGTAGCTCAATTTCTCATTTATTCGTCCTCTTGTTGGCGACTCCCTTTAACAATGTCAAATTGATACAATGGAACCTTTAGACAACACGTGAGTCTTCTCACATTAACCAACGACTCTATTCTCCATAGGCTCTACAAGCAGTTGATGCACCTTTTGTAGCCAATGCTTTTTCACCGCTAAGGTGAATCTCATCAGATAATGGACAAACCAATCACATTCCTATGGACAAACCAGGGACACACAAAATTATAAGTTACACACAAATCATAGCATAGCAAAATGCTGTAAAAAAAACCATAACAATACTTTACAAATCAATCTATACTCTTACCTACATTAATTCTATTCCTCTAACATATGTGCTATCCATAGTTTTTATTTCATTGGTCCTTCTCACTAGGGAGTCAAGCTTAGTCCCACTTTGATACCATGTAGAGAAATGAGAGACTAGACATGGTTTCCACAAACCAAAACTGTGTTGAATGATCAATTAATAAATAATTGTACAGTTATAAATACATCAAGCTATGCCTTAAGATAGACACACTATTTTAGCACACTATCAAACTATGGAAATAATATTTCAACCACACACCAAAATATGAGCCAAAAGTGAGAACCTCTTATATCCAACAACCTTCTGAAACTTAGAAACAAAGTTCTCACGTAGAGTCAAACTCTACCTCGCAATGACTAATAACAATCACAATCTTTAATATGATCTCACATAAGACAAGTGGGAGTTACTCATTCCAACACCCCCCTTAACAGAGTACTTGTCTCAATGTTTGTCAGGTCAAATCTTCATCATCATTTAGTCCTCTGCAATAAATGCTCCACCATGAATTGAAGGACCTCCTAATTAGCAAAGTCTATATTTGATCCAACTTGGAACTTTCTTCTTCTAGATATCATCAACTTGTAAAAGTCCATATAAAGGAACAACCATCCATCGAAAAACATGGGTACCTAACCGTTGTAACCGTTGGTCTAGTAGGAAGTCCTTAAAGTACATGACTCATTCAACTTCTTGATGAACTCCCCTTGAATGTGCAACTAATTCCATTAGCATCCCAAGAACTAGCCAGTGCAACAAATGCACCCACTCTTAGTTGACACATGTCACTTGCTTCTTAGCTATTCTTATTAGCTCAGTTTGACACAGAGAGAACATTTTATACATGTTTCGGGTACCATAACATCACCCTAAGTCCACAACCAACATATGGTTCGCTCATAGAGCATTCTATCGACACATGACCCACTCCAAGTGTTAAAAAAACTCCTTGTATAGGTGAACAAACTCCCCCTCTAAGAAAATACAATAGGTGGTCATTTTAGGGGCTCAACTCAACTATGCCATATGGACGTGCATCAACTTCCCTCATGCTCAAGCAAGATCGAATGATTAGTTCTACTTGTGCACCCAAACATGAGGATGCACATTCAAATGTTCTAGTTAAGTTGCACTCACCTACTCATCATAAAGACCAAACCTCCTAGTTTAAATGCATTACAACTGGGGCCATCTAATTCTCGTCTTGGACACACCAAGACATCCTTCATTTAGCTCAAACACACCAAGCAGACTATCCATTTCAGTTTGGATACACCACCAAACAA
>JZKD02S1674113.1:357291-376438 GCA_000966675.3 Picea glauca | reverse complement strand
TCATTTTGACAATTTAATGTACTTCATTATAACTAGATGATAGACCCAGTCTTTCATGTGTAATTATGTTACTTTATGTTTTTATACACTCTCTGAGAGATGATTATTAGAAGAAAATTAATGGGGTTCTCATATCTATTTGTACCATAGTTGATTATAGAATCAAGTTTACTAGAAGTAACTTATTTTAGCTAGTATTTTTAACATGTGTATATTGAGCTTTTAACATATGCATATTGGGCTAGTAGCACTAATGAGAGAGGAGGATTTTTAAATCATTTGGATTTATTTTAGCTAGTATCTTTATCATATGCATATTGGGCTAATAGCATTAATGAGAAAGTAGGATTTTTAAATCATTTGGGTTCAACAATCATTTCATGTTGTAATAATACCAAATTACACTGATATTATTGAATGACCGAGATAGAGTGAATTACAATAACAAGAGCAACTTGTGAAATCACAAAGTTGCAATGTGTACTTATTGATTTGGGTTTTTCATGGGAAAGTTCTACTCCATTCAAGATTGATATATAATCATAGTGTAAGAAAACTATAAAAAAATCCTAATTTCACATGCTAGGTCAAAACATAGTGAGGCAATGCACCATTTGATCCAGAAATTGGTTGAGGCAAAGACAATGGAGCCAATATGTTTTCTGAATTGATGAATAGGAAATTATAGGCATCTTCACTAAGTCATAGGAAGAGAATATTTCAACAAATTCAAGGAGGCTCTTGGAATAAGAGCCTAGCACTTATTCCATCAAGAGGTGGAATAATAAAACTTCATAATGTAATATTTGTTTTTATGATACACTTGTTGAGAAATAATTTATGTTCTTAATATTATAATTGGGTTGCTAGGTGGTTATATCAGTATACATTCTCTCACATGTATCCTCAAATCTAGTTTAGATTGCATAGACTTTGGAAATGGGTATATTGTTCAAGGATAGTGAGTAGAAACGCATAGACTTTGGAAATGGGTATATTGTTCAAGGATAGTGAGTAAAAATGCATAGAATTTGGAAATGGGTATAATGTTCAAGGATAGTGAGTAGAAATGTTGAATTGATATGTTATTGTGCTTACATATATAATTTTTTTCTTAAAATATAAATCATTGTTCAGTGTTATACAATTGCAACCTAAATTGATAGGTGAATGGTTGTTTGAGTGAACTAAAAAATTGTATTTTAATAGTTCATTTAAATGCCAAACCAAATGGTTGTTTAAGTGAACTAGAAAACTATATTTTAATAGTTCATTTGAATTCCAAACCATGTGTATTGACATGAAGTAAATAAAATCTATGAGTAAACTTTGCATACTTTCAACCATAATAAAATTGAAGTGATTCTCCTTGTGATGGATGGGATTCTCTTCCTCTCACGTGTTAAGAATACTACTCATCAATACTAAAACCTAAAACCTATGATCGATGAAATTCCCTTCCTCTTCAATGTTAAAAATACTACTCATCAATATAAGACCTATGAGTAAACTTTGCACTTAAAAAAGAAAGACTTCTAAACATTCAACCATAATAAAAAGAATGAAGTGGAGTGATTCTCCTTATGATGGATGGGATTCCCTATGTTAAGAATACTACTCGTCAATTCTAAAGAAGTTACCTAATGAGACCTTCTTGTTATTGCATATGTCTTTATTATTTGGATTTGGACTATTATTGTTGATACAATTAGCATCAAGTTTATGATATCATGATTTGTAGATGCATCAATTAGCATCAAGTTTATAGTCAACTTGATGTTTATTTCATAATTATTCATTCACGGTATGTGTATCTCAAATTTAACAAACAATACTTATTTTATATTTTCTTTTATTAATATAAATTTTTGGAAGAATTTTTTAAGTTGGATTGGTTTTGAAAGGTAATAAGGTTATGGTTTAAAGGTTTTATTAGGTTTTATTCAAGTAGTTTTCCATATTAATGTTTATTTGAATGATATAAGGTAATTTCAAAGATTAAATCGTATAGAATTCTATCACAGATATAGATGGACAAGTCTTTAGCTTTGAGATATTTCAATGGGGTTTGTCAAGGCCTTGATTCTATCAGTGGGATTAGCTTCATTCTATATCTTTCAGAGACACGTAGATTTCAAGTCAAGGGAAATATTGGAAGAGGGACAAATAACCAAGGGGAATTCAAGACCTTATACTACTTACTAAAATCTTCTTAGGATAGAGGGATTTATAAGCTTCAAGTCATGGGTGATTCATCTATGGTCATTAATTGGATGGAATGAAGCCTGCAAGTACAAATAATTGTCTCCTTCCACTAGCACAACAATTAAAGGCAATATCTAATCAATTTCTTTGGGTCAACTGTAATCATATTTGTAGAGAGAGAAACAAGATTGCATATCAACTCTCAAAGGAAGGACTTCAACTTCTTGAGCTTTATGGTTCCTTGGAAGAAGTACAAGATGGTCATACAATGGTTTTACAACAATTTCATTTAATGATTTATGGACTCATTTTGCACTTGTTATTTGTCAATACATGAGACTCTCAAATATTCTATATGTTTTCAACTTCTTGCTTGATAGTATTCTTGATATTATGAAAGTTGTGGATCTTTCTAGATGATAGTGAAAGATTCTAGAAAATCTATCTTTAAATAATCTTTTTTGGACTATGCTAGAGCACCTCCCCTCAATATTGTATTTTTTTATCTCAAATAAAAAATATTTTTTTTTCTGAAAAAAATATTAAAAAATTGTCAAATAATATTTGTTTTAGATACTCCTATATATATAATATCTTGAAAAACCTTATCATATTAAATCAGTTTAAAAAATAATAAACTTTTGACTTAAAAATCTTACCTACTTGATTCTAACCTTATTAAATTAAATTATTTAACATAAAATTCTAGTTATTTATGATTTCACTAAAAAACAGTCATTAATATCAGTCATTAATATTCTGTTCAACCTATATATATTGAAATTTCATTTATAATAAATAAATAATTTATACAAAATATGCATAAAATGATAAATCTTTAATTACTCCAATTACATATCAAACTCAAATCTACACAAATTTATACCAATGTCTAATTCAATGCACCTAATACATGGTCTATGTCCACACCATGACACATATCCAACGCACACTACACCATTTAAATTCAATTTATTATTCTATACACAAAAATACAAAAAAATCTTGACAGCTTTAACAAAATATTCAAACCTTGTTGAATAATAGAAATACAGTTGTGTCACCTTTTCGTTTGGCATGTGCCTGACTATTTCAGCCGTCCATGGGAAACTTTACGTATTTAATGCTGGTCTGTCCACCACTTGGGTCATTAAACTAAATATAGTGTTTTATAGACATGGCAACATGGCAATTTAAAAGCCGATACCATGCTCAAGCTATGGAAGTGTCCTTTATCATTCAGTTTTTTTAACCACCACTCTCACCTTTTGACAGATTCTAGGACCGCAATCAGAGCAGAATCAATCTCTCTCTCTCTTTTTAATTCAAGTTGTTGGAAGAACTATCATTCTCCTCTGCCTTTAAAAGGAGCTCCTGCATCAATGAATCATATCGCCACTTTCAGAGCTTGTGTCTTGTCCCAGTCTGTCCATGTCTCCTCGGTATTCTCATGGTCTTAGTCTTGTGAAGCCAAGCTCTTATTTGAGTTTTGTGTGGTGTGTTCGTTATTCTCTGCAGAAGCGAGCCCAGATATAGATGTCAGAATATATACAGTCGTAGTGTGTTGGGAGCAAAAATACACTAGTTTCAGCAGTATCACAAGCAAATAGATATGGACGTCTTCCCTGCATTAAATACGACTGAGACTGATGAAGGATCTCCCTGCAGTGAGACTGTAATGGACATCAGCCTGAAGGAGCTGCAATTCAAGCTCGCAGAATTTGCCAGAGTGAGAGATTGGGATCAGTTTCACAGTCCTCGAAATCTGCTTCTGGCTCTTGTATGCTATAAGTATCAGAAACAAGCTCTGCATGATTGCTTTCATATATATGATTTCTTTGTTGCGGGATGTTTCTTTGTATGCTGATGTTGTTTAGCACAATCTTATTTTGGATGATTTGTTCATGAATTTTGGTTTTCAGATATGGGCATATTATACTAACCCTTACGATTGTCATTGAAAAACTAAGCATCCTTGTAACCCGGTCAGTGGTCTTGTATATTGTACATTGCTATTGAGAACAGGTTCTGTATAATTTGATATAGAGAGACAGAGAGTTGTGTCATTGAAAAATTGAGCATCCTTGTAACCTGGTCAGTGGTCTTGTATATTGTACATTGCTATTCAGAACATGTTCTATATGTGTGTGTTTGTTTCAGTTATGAGTAATGTTTGATTGTGGACAACACTTATTTTTATGAGATAAACATGGGCAATTTATATTAGGCCTTGCATGAAATGTTTCTGAGGAATCTGTATCTATAACTAAAGGGTAGTTTGAGTAGGAAGCTGCAGATGGGCCATTGGGAAGGGGAAAATGCACTGCAATGTCCTCTAGCAAATGTCAACAGCTCATTAGATGTTCTTCAAGTTCCTTGTCCTTTTGTTTCTTAAGAAACTCCTTAGAGTTTGGATATGGTGCTAGAATACCAGTATAGTCAAATTTTAATTACAAGCATGTAATTACCTTTGAGACCTGAGTTTGGCCAGCTCAGAGTAAAATCAAAGAAATGTGCTATAGCTATTTGGTTGGTTAAGAAAGATGTATTGTAATTAAAATAATTGGACTCATCTTTTTAACTTATGATTGGCTACTTGTTTCATGAGGTCCTCGAAGTTCTTTTGATTCATAGAAGAAGACTATGTATAGGCTCTCTAATTTTAGTGTTTTCTTCAATCTCTTTCAAGTGCCTTGTTTGTTATATGGATTTTCTTTCTAGATTGTGCTTTTGTGCTATCAATCTCTGCAAGGTCTAGCATGGGGGTGTCTGTGATTCAAGGATTGAAGCAGACACAATTTTCTCCATAACTCAAAGGGTCTGGTTGAATGTGTAGGCTCTCTAATTTTAATCTTTTCTTCAATCTCTTTCAAGTGCCTTGTTTGGTATATGCATTTTCTTTCTAGATTGTGCTTTTGTGCTATCAATCTCTGCAAGGTCTAGCATGGGGGTGTATGTGATTCAAGGATTCAAACAGACACAATTTTCTCCAATTTTCTCCATAACTCAAAGGGTCTGGTCATTCAACAAGTTGTTTTTTAGTTGTTTTAAAGAAAAAAGAGGACACCAAATCAATTTTTGTTTTAACATTAAAATTAGTTGGAAAAAAGGGAGAGACTATCAGCAAATAGACAACTCGTTGATCATATAGATCCTGGTTTTCTTCCCTGATTCTTGCTTTTGGGATTTTTTTGCAGGTTGGTGAAGTAGGCGAGCTTTCAGAAATCTTCCAGTGGAAAGGAGAAGTTGAGAGAGGACTACCCAATTGGAACACTTCTGAAAAGGAGCACTTGGGGGAAGAGCTCTCTGATGTTTTACTCTATTTGGTGAGGCTAGCAGACATATGTGGGGTGGATCTCGGCCAGGCAGCCATGAAAAAGCTCATAAAAAATGGAATCAAGTACCCTGTTGAAAAATGTAAAATCTCTTCATATCTCTACGCACAGGCTCAGAAGCTTCCCTTGTGAATTCCTTGTGAATGCAGGACTACCCAAATACAAATTAGGCCTAATATTTTAGTTAGTAATGTAACTGTCAAATATCTTCCAAGCATGCATTTGGTGGTGTGAACTCTGCAGTTCTCTCAACTCCACATTTGTGTATATATATAATTCAAAGGATTCACTTAATTAAACTTATTTCTTTCTTGTATTTTGTGCATTTATGGTATAAATATCGTTGAAGGCTTGTGTATACTTATTTCTTTCTTGTATTTTGTGCTTTATTGTGGGCCAAAACTAAAAGATTGAAGAAGAAATTGAGGAAAACCGTATATACTATGGTGATAACTTTGATTAGTTATTTAGTATCTATCCTTTTATGGGAAGTGTTCAAAACATTTTTTTACTGACGATAAAGTATATGGTGAATGATGAATATACCTTTTTCTTTTGAATAGCGATGTCATTCTAACCTCTCTTTTCATGGGAGTGTAGACAAGAGAATATATACTTCAGACAAAGTACAGATCACATCAGATTCTCTGGGTTGTACACCTAATTATAGCTATTTTTTTCTTGTATTTTGAGCATTTGTGGATATATATAATTGAAGGTTTGTGTATACTTATTTCTTTCTTGTATTTTGTGCTTTGTGTGCCAAAACTAAAAGACTGAAAGATAAATTGAGGAGAACCATATGTACTTTGGGGAGAACCTTGATTAGTTACTTTGTATCTCTCCTTTTATGGAAGATGTTGAAAGCAAACTTTATGCTGATGATAAAGTATATGGTGAATGATGAATATACCCTTTTCTTTTGAATAGCAATGCCCTTCTAGCCTCTCTTTTCGTGTGGGTGTATACAAAGAGAATATATGCTTCAGACAAAGAGTACATGGAGTAGATCAGATTCTCTGGGTTGTGAAATTAGAGATTTGAGAGCTGTCAACGTATGCACCGTCGAGAATCTTGAAGTATTTTTAAAATGGACCTTTTGCTTTCATTCAGCCTTCAATATTCCCTCTCGCTCTCTCACGTTTCTTCTATGTGGTCCTGTCAACTGAGAAATGGGTTTTGTTTACTATGAGTTTGATATGGATTGGCATATATACAAGGAAGATTTACTTTTTCTTGGATCTGCTGCAAATTTAATATTGAATTTCTTTTCAAAGGAATAGACAGTGGAAAGCACAACAGTTTGGCAATTTAGAAAAATTACAAAACTTCCAAAAAACCATCCAGCTGAAGCAGATATTTAGAAGCTGGAAATAAAACAAATAGAGACATCTGCCAGCAAGAATTGGGACACAACACAGCTGTCTAGGCTAATACTAAGAATTTCCTCGTAGGACACACTACCACTCTGTAAAGGTTGGCAGTATTTTCCTGCATCTTGCTTCATGCATATGGGTGCACTACGGAGGTTTGGAATTCTTCTTTGACAAGCATGGTTGTACCTCCACTATAAGCAAGCATAACAATCTAAGATGGTAAGCTGCGATGATGCACTCTAACTCGTACAATTCTGGTGACCAAGTGCCAAGACCATGCAAACATTTGGTTGTAATATTATCCAACTGTCTTATCAACATTAGCGGGTCTTGGTCTTGATCTTCATTAGATGGTAAAGCGGGGTGTTTCATACCCCAGGTTCAAATCCCCCAGAGACATGTTTATCCCTCACAGGATGTCTAGCCCCCTGTAAGCAGGGTGTTTAATGAGATTGGGGCTAGGTGCAAGTACTGGGAAATTTGGCAGAATGGATAACACCCCCCAATTTGCGGCTTCTCAGTCGAAAGTATATTTCGAGAGTGTTGAAAGATGGCTACATTCCAATGCAATACGCCCACAATGGGAAGGGCATATTTGCTTGACAGTTATAATTGGTTAGCATCTTCTCAAAGAAAAATCTCTCATCAACATTTTACAAAAGTCGAACTTCCTGAATCCCATCCTCTTTGAGGATTGTCTATAAATGCTCAATCCACTACTCAAGCTTTTGGTCTCAGGCCCCTCCAACGCGCTTCACACACGTTAATCCCTTCACCTTCTTGCCCTGGAATACATAACAGGTTTGAAGATACCATTGATCAGGTGACATCCATTAGCTTCCGTAAGGCTGTTCATCCTCTCTCAGGATTGTTCAGAAACAATGGCTTGGTAAGGGAATCAGTGTGCAGTTTTTTTTTTGGTTAAGATCTAGAGGAATCGATAACTCACTGGGATTACCTAGGCAAGGCCTAGGTTCAAATCCGGCTGGCTGCCACTATAATCCCAAGGCTAGTGCCAACAGCCTGCAAGCCAGCGCCTAGCAGGAAACTTATGACTTAGCAAGGGCTGAGATGTCCCGAAGTCCACTGGGGTGGAACCTCTATCCCAGGGAGCGTTTACCCTTCTAGCCTCATCACAACAGGCCAACATGTCCACTTTGTGGACATTGAACCCGGGTGGGGAGGATAACAAACATGCTACCCAACCACCTGACCTATGAACCCAAGACTCGGTGCGCAGTTATTTAACAAAGAATATTCTTTTCTACAGTTGGTCTCTAGCATCAAAGAGGTCCCGCACCTTTTTAGCCCTTTTGACTTTTTAAATTAGCATTATATCCTAAAGCCCAAGCCACCTTGATTGACATGTGCACACACTGTTGTCCGGACCAGAGGCTTGAAACCATGCCCCTGTTACCATGGAAACTCCATGAATAATTTCAAAAAAAAATCTACAGACCTTTTCTAAATCACCTTGGTGGAGGAGCAAGTATACATAACCCCTCATTTGGTTTAGCAAAGATTCTAATATCACCAATCTTCTAGCTAGATTTAAATGCCTAATAGGACAGGCCCCCAAGACTTGCTTCATTTTTTCCCAGAAAAAAGAAACTAATCCTCATATTTGGTTGGCCTAATGGTCAAAAGGATGCTAAGGTACTTGAAAGAGGTATCCTACAAAATAATAGGCACCTCCAAAATATCTGCTAATGCCTGTGCTCATTGCTGGCATGTGAAGGAAATCAAAATTTGAACTTAGCCAAGTTTACTCTAACCCCAAACACTGACAAAAATGTTACAAGGCCTTTTTCCAAGCCTCAGTTTTCAGTTTGTCTGTCCTTAATATAAGGATAGTGTCATCAAAAAACAATTTTACGAAACCATTCCTGTAGTGGTGATCTCAACCCTTTCTATATTACCTACTTCTTGTAACCAATTTGGCGTACTGGGTAAACCTTTTTCTAAGATGATATCTAAGAATGGCCAAAGAGGACATCCTTGCCTCACTCCTCTCGAAGCTGAGAATAATCTTGTTGGGAAACCAGTTACCAGGATGGTTTCATTAATTGCTCTCAACATACCTCCTATTATTAACAGAATGATATGACAAAGGATCCCCTTCTTTCGAAGGTCAATTATTCAGAAGTCCCTGTCCAAACTGTCATATGCTTTGTTCATGCCCACCTGAAGGAACATTGCAGACATTTTCTTAATCTGGATTGTGACAAGATTTTTGATTTACTATTGTGATGACGATTAGAAATTTCCTCCCCAACATGAATGTTGTTTGGCAACTATTTCCTCCTTAACTCATCAAAATTTTCAGCCCTAGTGGATGAGCTCTTTATATGGACAATCCCCTGCTAAATCCATACAATAAAAATCACCGAGACAAATAAGACTTTGCAGACAGAAGTGAGCATTTTGTTAGTCCATCCCACTACAAACCCCAAAACGGTCTCTTTCCCACTGGCTTATTTCAGCATAAGCACTAGCAACCTAAGATTCATACCATGCATATACAGATCAATGGCCACCCAATTCCTTCGATAAACAATGATAGCCCTAAGATGTTATAAATGCTGTCTCTCCCAAAGAATTAACACCACTTTCGATGCTGTGTTGTAACACAGTACACTTTGTTCCATATGGGCTCTCATATTCTTATCTACACTTCTATCTATCGAACGCAATTCTGTAAAGCTATCATGACCCGATTAGTCTACTAATTTCTAAGGTTTTCCAAGAATAAAATGAACGACGACCTGTTAGATTTCAAACTAGATCATTGTGATTCAAAAACTTGTAAGCAAGAACAGAGGGTTGTTGTTTCACACTTTCATTGAGAGTCCTACTACTTATAATTAGAAAAAAATTGTAAATTTGTTGGAATGAATAACTCTACTTGTCTTATGATCATCTTAAATGTTCTGATTGCTATTAGTCATTGAGAGATAGAGTTTGTCTCTATGTGAGAACTCTGTTTCTAAGTTCTAGGAGGTTGTTAAATCTAGTTGTATATGAAAGATTATTTCCAACTAGTTGGCTCCTATTTTGGTGTGTGGTTGAGATATTCTCTCTACAATTTGTTAGTGTGCTAAGATAGTGTGTCTATCTTAAAGCATAGTTTGATGTATTTACGAGAGTACATTTATTTGTTAAGAGATCACTCAATACAGTTTTGGTTTGTGAAAACCATGTCTACTTTCATATTTCTCTACATGGTGTAGCGCAGAACCAGTAAAAACCATGTCTACTCTCACATTTCTCTACATGGTGTAGTGCAGAACCAGTAAAAACCATATCTACTCTCACATTTCTCTACATGGTATCAGAGTGGGACTGGACTTGAGTTCATAGTAGGAGGGCTTGAGTTCATAGTAGGAGGGCCCAGATAAATGAAAACCTATGGGTACAACATGCATTGTAGGAATAGAATTAGTGTAGGTGAGAGTAGATTGTTTTGTTTAGTGTTCCTATGGTTTTTTCTATAGCATTATGCTATGCTATGATTTGTTTGTAGTTTATAATTTTGTGTGTCCCTAGTTTTTCCGTGGGAATGTGATTGGTTTGTCCATGTTTGATGACATTCACCTTGGTGATGAGAAAGCATAGGCTGCAAATGGTGCATCAACTGCTTGTAGAGCCTGTGGAGAATATAGCCGGTGGTTAATGTGAGGAGCTGCATGCTTACTAAAGGTTCCGTAGTATCAATTCAACGTTCTTAGAGGAGGAGCTGCATGCTGTCTAAAGGTTTCACTGTATCAATTTAACGTTCTCAGAGGGAACCGCCAGAAATAGCTGAGAAATTGAGCTACCATTTGTGAAAGAAGCCGCTTTTGATTTGGTTGGGAAGAAGAAGCTGCCTGGTGGTGCTCATGGCTGCGCGGAGATTGCTTCACAAGGCCGGTGATCCCTATTTTTTGGAGGTGTGGTGGCCAGTTGGTACGATGTGTCCAAGGTTGAGAGAAATGTTGTCCTTTCGGGTCTTATAAGGTCATTGTGCAAGCGCGGGATTGTTAAATCTTACAACCAGGTTAAAGCTCTTGCAGATTCATTTAGCTTCCGTATGACGTAGTTGAAGATTCTAGAGGTGCTGCTGGCATGGTTTCCATGATTTTGAGTTATGGTAGGTAGTTGGCGGAATACCATACCAAAGTCCCTATTAAGGACGCAGTGATTAGTGTGCCACCTTTCTTTGGCCAAGCTGAGAGGAATGGTATCATTCAAGCAACCCAGCTTGCTGTCATCAATGTATTATCTTTGGTTAACGAGCATTCTGGTGCGACTATCCAGTATGGGATTATAAAGGATTTCTCGAATGCATCGCAGCATGTTGTGTTTTATGACATGGGTTCTAACAGTGCTTATGCTGCTCTCGTTTATTTCTCTGCATATAGGACGAAAGAGTACAAAAAGAATATTTCGGTTCACCAATTCCAGATCAAGGATGTAAGATGGAAGGCAAATCTTGGCGCGCAAACTATGGAAATGTGTCGTGTTGAGCATTTTGCAGACGAACTAATTGCAAGAACCGTAGGGGAAGCAGGGCGCACCCGGGTTACTATGGGATCTCCTCAGGACCATGTAATGAGAACCATGGGAGCGGTTGTTGGGGTGAACAACGGTTGTGGCCGTACTCATGAAGCTGTAGGGAGCTTCAATTTGGTAACCATTTTACAAATCCTTTGATTAAGCTCTGACTTATGAGTTTTGTCATGTTTTCTACATGGTCGCTATATTGGAAAAGTGATTGGGTCAGTCATTTATGGAGGATGTGATATTGTTGGAATATATAATTAGAGTGACAGTGACAAAAACATCGATGGTATTCGAACATTGAAATTTTTTATGTGTAATACAAAGCTTGGATCTACACAAATATGATGTTCATTTTCTTTAAATGTGTGTCAAGGATTGATAAATGTCCCATGATGCATAGATCCGTTGATATGAGTGTCACATTTTCAAAAGATGCATTGGTTGTGATACCTCGGTGTGTTTAGTTTGGGCATTGGATGGATGGCTTGGTGTGTTCAAGCTGAAATGGATAACTTGTTTGGTGGTGTATCCAAACTGAAATGGATAGTCTGCTTGGTGTGTTTGAGCTAAATGAAGGATGTCTTGGTGTGTCCAAGACGAGAATTAGATGGCCCCAGTTGTAATGCATTTAAACTAGGAGGTTTGGTCTTTATGATGAGTAGGTGAGTGCAACTTAACTAGAACATTTGAATGTGCATCCTCATGTTTGGGTGCACAAGTAGAACTAATCATTCGATCTTGCTTGAGCATGAGGGAAGTTGATGCACGTCCATATGGCATAGTTGAGTTGAGCCCCTAAAATGACCACCTATTGTATTTTCTTAGAGGGGGAGTTTGTTCACCTATACAAGGAGTTTTTTTAACACTTGGAGTGGGTCATGTGTCGATAGAATGCTCTATGAGCGAACCATATGTTGGTTGTGGACTTAGGGTGATGTTATGGTACCCGAAACATGTATAAAATGTTCTCTCTGTGTCAAACTGAGCTAATAAGAATAGCTAAGAAGCAAGTGACATGTGTCAACTAAGAGTGGGTGCATTTGTTGCACTGGCTAGTTCTTGGGATGCTAATGGAATTAGTTGCACATTCAAGGGGAGTTCATCAAGAAGTTGAATGAGTCATGTACTTTAAGGACTTCCTACTAGACCAACGGTTACAACGGTTAGGTACCCATGTTTTTCGATGGATGGTTGTTCCTTTATATGGACTTTTACAAGTTGATGATATCTAGAAGAAGAAAGTTCCAAGTTGGATCAAATATAGACTTTGCTAATTAGGAGGTCCTTCAATTCATGGTGGAGCATTTATTGCAGAGGACTAAATGATGATGAAGATTTGACCTGACAAACATTGAGACAAGTACTCTGTTAAGGGGGGTGTTGGAATGAGTAACTCCCACTTGTCTTATGTGAGATCATATTAAAGATTGTGATTGTTATTAGTCATTGCGAGGTAGAGTTTGACTCTACGTGAGAACTTTGTTTCTAAGTTTCAGAAGGTTGTTGGATATAAGAGGTTCTCACTTTTGGCTCATATTTTGGTGTGTGGTTGAAACATTATTTCCATAGTTTGATAGTGTGCTAAAATAGTGTGTCTATCTTAAAGCATAGCTTGATGTATTTATAACTGTACAATTATTTATTAATTGATCACTCAACACAATTTTGGTTTGTGGAAACCATGTCTAGTCTCTCATTTCTCTACATGGTATCAAAGTGGGACTAGGCTTGAGTCCCTAGTGAGAGGGACCAAAGAAATAAAAACTATGGATAGTACATATGTTAGAGGAATAGAATTAATGTAGGTAAGAGTATAGATTGATTTGTAAAGTATTGTTATGGTTTTTTTACAGCATTTTGCTATGCTATGATTTGTTTGTAGCTTATGATTTTGTGTGTCCCTGGTTTGTCCATGGGAATGTGATTGGTTTGTCCATTATCTGATGAGATTCACCTTGGCGGTGAAAAAGCTTTGGCTACAAAAGGTGCATCAACTGCTTGTAGAGCCTATGGAGAATAGAGTCGTTGGTTAATGTGAGGAGACTCGTGTGAAGGTTCCATTGTATCAATTTGACATTGTTAAAGGGAGTCGCCAACAAGAGAGGACGAATAAATGAGAAATTGAGCTACCATTTGTGAAAGGAGACACTTTCAATTTTGTTGGGAAGAAGAAGTTGCTCGGTGGTGCTCATGGCAGCACGAGGATACTTTACAAGGCCAGTGATTGTTGATTTTTTGGAGTTGTGGTGGCCAATTGGTACAATGTACCCAAGATTGAGAAATGTTTTCCTTCTGTGTTTGATAAGGTCATTGTGCGGACCCGATACATGGTTGTTAAATCTTACGACTAAGTTAAAACTCTTACAGATTCATTCTATCTTTTGTATGACATAGTTGAAGATTCTAGAGGTGCCACTGGCATTAGAGTAGATAATGCCGATCATACAATTTATTCAGTAGAAGAGTTGGTTTCCATGATTTTGAGTTATGGCAGACATTTGGTGGAATACCTGGACCAAAGTCCCTATTGAGGATGCTATGATTAGTGTGCGACCTTTCTTCGACCAAGTTGAAAGGAATGGTATCATTTATGCAGCTCGGCTTGTTGGCATCAATGTACTATATTTGATCAACAAGCATTCTGGTGCAACTATTCAGTATGGGAATGATGAGGATTTCTCAAATGCATCGTAGCATGTTGGGTGATCCATAAATGGTGAGCCTATGTCTTGTCCATTTCATCAACACTGATACATAAATGGTGAGCCTATGTCTTGTCCATTTCATCAACACTGATACAGAATGAATTTGCTTCTCTGTCTAGTATCGGTTCAATGTTCTACTTAGATTCAGATTTCAATTTTGATGCACTCTATGTTTATTCCCAGCTCAGAACTCCAAAATCTTGCAATGCCATTTAATTGACATACTCTGTGTACATTCACTACACTCCAACTTTGCCCATTCACATGATGCAAGTGTTAATCATATACAAGAGTTTGTTAAGAGTTCAAACCCACCTATTGATAAGAAGCATGGTTGTAGGTAGCTACCTCGTACAAACAGTAGAACACACTCCTATTTAACTTGCCAAATTGCTAAGTGATGTCTATGTTGCTTATTAGATACATAAACCAACCACAAGCAATGACATTAACTCCCAATTCAAGCGAAGTGTTAATGCTGAATTTAAACTCTGTTTATTGAATGTGTAGAATTCATCTTTCAAATTAATTGTAAAATATCCCACTGAAGATGGCCTTGAGAGCAGTTTCATAGACGGTAGCTACCAATCAAGAACTGATGCATATGCTGTAAGCCAACAACCCATTAACTAAAGAATCATTGTTCATAAGGTCTCATTCCAGCGCATCAATCAATTAAGGAAACATGGTGGGTTGTTACCCAAATCACATAGGTATGGGCATTTAGGCTTCATGTGCTACCCATGAATGGAATTGAAGGTACAATGCAGTTGAGTCGATGGAATATGGGTGCGATGCACAAAGATCCACGAAGAACCTAGCCAGGGACCCAATCAAATAATAGAAGCTAGGGATTCCATCTGGAATCCAGCGAAATTTTCTGTTGATATCTTGTCAAGTAAATAACCCAACATTTATTTTATTGAATCAATGGGATTGTAGTGAAACTTACAAAGGAATGAAGCGCTATAGATCTCATACCACAATCTATTTATTTTTGAACATAACCAAAACATCCACTGCAGGGAGCGTATAAGAAATTAATGAACCTACAAGAGCCATGAAATCAAAACAATTACATACATATATATTTCAACATTTGACGGGGATTTTTATTATGTTCAAAATAAAATTAAAGAGGGGTGAGCTATATACAAACTTTCTGTATTGTTACTCACTGCCAAGACCAAAATTGCAAATGGCCATGGCTTAGAGACACCTTTTCCCAGTGTGGACAGGCTTCTTGATTCCTTCGTCCATCGAACTTCGAGCATATTTCCTTCTTAGAGCTTCATTTTCTACCATTTTTCTCTCCCAATTATTCTTGCATCTCCCTTACTCCCCCTTCTTCACTATGGCTTTCATTTTAATGGAAATCCTTTGGAAACCCAACCATCACATTGGTTCATTTCCCCTTCCCTTTTTTCCAAAAAGACAAAATAAAATTAAAAAAAAATTACAAGCTTATTACAAATTTACAAAAGATTTTAGGTAAGGATCCAATATGGATCAGACCTCCCAATTTGTAGGCTTTTGTTCCCCAAAATCTTCATCTCCCTTCAATATTCTTCTATGATCATCAAGCAGACTCCAAAAAATCTCCAAGAAAGGGTGCCTCCGTTGTAGAATGGAAGATAAGAGTTGAATAGGGGTTGCCTTTGGCATAATCCTGATGTCTATCTCATGGCTAGAAATGCCATTTATTGTTGCAATAGGTCATTGGACAACAATTGATCCTTGGGATGCAAGTGCAAGCAACTCCTCTTTCCCCTTGACCTTGACTCTCCATGATTTCTTCTTCGTCGTTCGGTTCTTGGATGGAGTTCAAGGTGAAGCCTACAAAAAATTTCCTCCCAACATCTAGTCAATCTACAGTACTAGCAATAGCTCCTGCATGAGTTGCTTGGCCTTCTAGAATGCCAAAAATAGTTAGCCTAATGACCCATTTTATTTTAACAGAAACAAACTATGTCATACCTTTTTGGTTTGTGATGATGCTTGCCAACTTGGCTGCTTGGTCCCCCAAGAGTTGGAGCAAATCTGGACGGTGGAATCATCTCTTTGTTTTCCTCTTCCGAGCCTCTACAAGTTGAATTGAGTGGCTTGTTGCACACTCCTTTTCCAATTTCCTTTTACTCCATGGGTATGGCTTCTTTTATTGTCCCTCTTGCCTTAACAAAGGTGGTTTGAGCTACAATTGTGTTGAATTCTTATCCACTAAATACTAGGCCTTCATGTTTGCACCGTTGTTGAGCTACAATGGGGATCATAATCCCTTGGACTTCCTTTCCCAACCCTTGTCCATCATATCTCATTTACCTCATAAGTTTGGAACCGATGACTCTAGTGTGATTTTCAAAGTCACCAAAGTTCTCTTGAGGAAGGATTTTGGAAGGTGAATTTACTAGGCTTGTCTCTGTCATGGTACTAGCTTCAGCGATGGAAATGGAAGGTGTTTTCTTGGTCTCTTGGATAACTTCTTGTAGCATATTCAAGGCCTCTTCCTTGGTTACCAAATCCTAGTATAGTTGAGCAATGTCTTTTATGAACCTCTCATATTTATAATTATCTATCTCAATGAATTTCTCCCCCAAATGCAAGAGTTGCAATCTACTCCCATCTAATTCTTCCCTCATGGTGGTGAAGGAGACCTGGTGCTTGGCAAGCTCTTTTTCCAGCTTATCCATTATTTGCCTCCAATACCAACTTTCCTCTTGGATCTACCTGTTGAAGTCTCTCAACTCGTCCAACTTCTCCTTCTTCAAGAATTTTCTCATGGTAGATACTTCAAGATCTTTGACAAACCTTCTATAATATCATCTAATCTGTAAATAGTTAGCATATGGTATGTCCCTTTCCTCAACACAAATGCGGAATGAATTTACTTCTTAGTCCACAATCTATTCAACTTTCCAACTTTCCAAGCAATGTTGATGTTTCTTATTAGTTACATAAACCAACCACACATTAACCCCCAATTCAAGCGAACTATTAATGTTTAATTTAAACTTTATGTATTGAATGTGTAGAGTTCATCTCTCAAATTAATTGTAAACATGCCCATTGAAGGTGGCCTTGAGAGAAATTTCATAGATGGTAGCTACCAATCAAGCATTGATGTGTATGTTGTAAGACAATAGTGCATTAACCAAAGAATCATTGTTCATGATGTCTCATTCCAGTGCATCAATTAGTTAAGGAAGCATTGTGGCTTGTTACCCAAATCACACAGGTATGGGCATTTATGTGCACACTCTACCCAGGTGTAGTGTACCCTTTTTTGCAGTTCGGAGCTTACTCGCGCTCAGATACCAATTTGTACACACTTTTTAATAATAAACACAAGCCAGTATAACCACATGCATTTAAGCACAATTAAACACATTCAACACAGAGTATTCATATGAATTACTACCATGATCAACAAACAATTAGCTTTTCATATTAATTCATATACACAGCGGAAAACATGATACATAAATAGCACGGTCATGCACAATATGATCAAAACAAAATTCAATTACTTATCTTTTAACAGCTGTAGAAATCACCAACCAAGTGCAGGCCTTCCACGAACCTCCCAGCCTTAGACCACACTGTTCATCATCTCAACAGTGGGTCACCCCCGAGCTGGGACCGAACTCCACCCCAAGGCAAGGAATTCTATACTAAGCTGAGGTTACAGGGAAGACAACACAGCAATATCTGGAAGAATTCTTCCCAAAGATGCCATCTTACGCCCACTACTACCAGACTCTCATTCCCCACATGCCTGTTCTGCCCGGGAGTATACACCTTCACACGCACAGTCTATCGGTGCTAACCTCCTCTCTGGGTCTTGGCAACAGGTCGGATCAGGAAGTCTCAGAGTCTGAAGCTGGTGCTAGACACTCTCTAGAAGAAACTGCTTCCCAGCAAACTCTTTCACCTGGAAAGAGTTGTTCACAGGCCAACAAGCCTCACGCAGTCCAGTACTGCATGGCCACAACAACCCACGGGGAAAACAGACAAAGGCTTCCCAAATCGGTTCAACAGTCACAGGATGATCTCATGGTCGTGTTTTTGGAACAGGGACACTACGCATAGGTTAGCTCAGCTTTTTCTGAACAAACAAGGATTCTTCCACTCGAGTCCAACACAAGGTTCCTGTTCAGGAAATGCACTCTCGGGTTTTATTAGAACCAGACACAGACTCCATAGTTCTAGACAGGGGTGTACACGGATTCTTCAGGACAAACACAGGCTTTCTTTTTCTGTATCAAATTACACGAGGGTCTCTTGCAGACTGGATCCTACGGCTCTCCCTCCGGGCAGTCGGGTCAACTCAAGGAGGAATTCCATGCAAGCGTGCAACTTCTTTTAGGAAAATATCAGCAACATCTGCTGCTCTGTGGGTGGTTTTCAATGGAATAAAATGGGCAGCTTTAGTAAGCTTGTCCACCACCACCATGATTGAATCATGCTGCTTGCTTGTTCTGGGCAATCCTGTGATAAAATCCATTGTTACCACATCCCATTTCCACTCAGGAATAGGTAAAGGCTACAACAACCCTGATGGGTGTCTGTGCTCAGCCTTGACCTTTTGGCATTCCATACATCTGGCGATGTATTCAGCAATTTCCTTCTTCATACCTGGCCAAAAATAATGGCTTTTGATTGCTGCCACAGTCTTCTGATATCCAGGATGACCAGCATAAGTCACATTATGCATTTCTTTTAGAATTGCCAGCTTCAATTCTCGGTCATTAGGTACATACACTCTATTTTTATACAGAAGTAAACTATCAATTCCTAAGGTATAACCTTCCTCGGTCTATGGTCTCTCACGCTGTTGTAGCTTTGCTACAAGTCTTTTGTACTATAAATCAACACTTGCAGCCTCCACAATTCTTTCTTTCAACTCAGTTCTGTACATGCTAATGGTTGTAGCATGTAATTCATGCACTTTTCTGTTGAGTGCATCAGCCACTTTATTGTCTTTCCC
>JZKD02S1674113.1:328255-357281 GCA_000966675.3 Picea glauca | reverse complement strand
GGGTTTCTATGATGAAGGATTTAATCCAAATGATATTTTTAGGTCATTTTTTCTTTTGGATCTCCTCGGGCTGATATTTTTTCACTGGGACCATGTAATGAGAATTAGGGTAATGGCGGTCGTTGGGGTGAACAACGATTATGGTTGCACTCATGAAGTTGTAGCGGAACCCAATTTGGTCACCCTCTTATAGATCCTTTGATTATTCTTTGACTTGTTAGTTTTTCATGTTTTCTACATGGTGGGAAATTCCTGTAGATTTTAACCTTGTACAATATTTTATTGCAAACAGATTTTCAATAAAAGAACAGAAAAGATACAATGGAAAATACAAACATTACACAAAGATTTTCCCCTGGAAACCCAAACCAGGAAAACCAACATATTATATATTCATTCATTATGATAGATTGTTTACAATACAATATACATATAGGAACCATCGGCATCCAATAACCTAACCCAATGACCTAGATTAGTCAACAACCATAATTCCTTAACCAGAAATAGAAAACCATTAGCAAAAACCATGTGACGAAAAAACACCCAACAATGGACACAAAAATCGAGGTGACATGAAAAACAAGGCAAAAATGAGACGTTTTTCCCAAGGAAAAAAAATTATTTGGGGCGCTGCCACCGAACCCCCTTGCAAGGGGACTATCACCCTCCGACACAACGTAGCATCCACTACAGTGAGTCGTGCAAAGAATATAACACATACCCAACATTCTCCCACTTGTTGTTTTCTTTGCATACAGGGGGTTACATAGTCAATAATCCAGGGCAGTAATGCCCATAGATCCTCTACACCAAGAGAAGTTCTCAGTGCTCACTGTAACACCCTGTTTCCCCCAATTTGTAATTAATCATAAAATAGGAATTTCCATGCTAATGCATGAGGAAAATGTAAATGTATTATTGTTTGAGTTGCCAATAACTAACTGTGGGGGTGAAGCCTTGAAAGTACTGGCCATGATATCACTAGAGGAAGAATGTGAAAACTATACAAGAGAGTTCATATATCAAATAAACCCAAATCTCCCTTGATAAGGATGACAAACCTCCTTCGAATCCCAAGGAAAGAGAAAACAGTTAATGAGGCAAGGACCGGTAGTTGAACTACCAACCACCCCCATGAATAGGAGCATGGTCTAGCTGCAGGAAGTCATCCTAAAGTACCGAAGGGTCTGACAGACCAGGTGGACCCGAGCTTCCTTCTGACGGAAGGAAGGTGACAATTATACACACGGAGGCAGCAAGAGGGGGAGACACCAAAGGATGGTGGAAGCTCCCAAGGGAGAGGCACGAAGCTCTCCAGTGAATCATGAATAGAAGGCCACGAGCTTGATGTTGAAGAACATCTGATAAACCTCGTTGAGGCAACAACTGAGTGAGAAATCTCTGAGTTGCATAAAGTAGGACCCGAACAAAAGCTGAAACAGAGAGAGAGAACCCTCGAGAACTGTGAGAATTCCCAAGTGATATCATGGCTTGGCACGGGGTTGGCCAGAGTACTAAGAATGAATGCCTCTGAGCCTATGGTCAGGTGGAAGGATGAACACCCACTGTCAGTTGGTTTGCGGCAACCTGTAATGGATAAGTGAATTCCTATCCTATGTAATTTAGCTGTAACTGTGTATGAATTGGTTCGACTGTGCATGCTTTCAAGAATGTGAATGAATGCTTAATGGATATATTGTATCCCTTCTATATATGCTTGGTTGTATAATTAGGCAAGTAAGGAATTATATGGGTTGGACATGACCTGTTCTCATAAATTCTTGAGTCTCGTAGCGTCTTAAGCTAGAGCCACGAACCGTGAGGTCATTGACCTTAGGTGTAGTTGCATGTACGATGGTTTACTCATCTAGTCGATCTGAGCCCCTTGGAGGATGGAGTTTGTTAAGCTCATGAGAGGTAGTGTCGATATGCACAGGCTCTCTACGATCAAATAGAACCCCAGAACCCCTTGATGAAGGAGCGCAATAGTTGTGCTGAAGACTCTTCTAAGAGTCAAATCCAGGAGAAAGAGCGCAAAGTTCTCAAGTCCTTCATAGCTGACGAAGCTCAGGAAGAATAGCGAGTTGCAAATACCAAAAGAAAGTACCCTTACATTTTCTAGATGGACAGACGAGATCCTTTCGAAGGATCTAAGGTCTATCACGACCGTTAGATTGGAGGAAGGAATGTAGGCATTAATGCCTCAACCCCTTTTAACCTTCGCAAGTAGCGAAGGAATCGGGACCGTAGATCCCAAGATCCATGGGAGTTACCTGGACCGTCCATTTGTAGACGACATGTGGCTGTCGGTCGACGTTTCGGCACCCGGGAAACCCAAGGGCAAGACCCCTGGTCTTCGCAAGTTGTGAAATTTCGGTATGTGAAATCCCGAAGCGGTGTAGTGTGAATCAATTTCGGCGTTTCGGCACCCAGGAAACCCAAGGGTATGAACCCTTGTCTTCGCAAGTTTTGAAATCCCAGTACGTGAAATCTCGGTATGTGAAACTCTGAGTCAGCTTAGTGTGAATAGGAATTCGGGGTTTGAAAAGGGAAGGGGACGGCAGTTTGTTGTTCTCTTGAGTCCCGAAAGCCGAAGGCTCAGGCGGACAGGTGGCACATCCCAGAGGTAGGAGCCACGTGGATGACAAGTGGTACATCCTAGAAGAAGGGTCACGTGGAGGTGACAGGTGGCGTGTTCTTGTCACAGGGAAGGAGTCAACACCCCGTTGACCTATATCATGTTTTGGGGTTCGCCATTCCAAAAGGTAAGGAGCACTTGCAACGGGAATTGCGAAGTCGCTTAACCCAAAAGAGATAGGCGCTGAGACTTACGTCTTAGTCGGAGGTCACATGACACTGAGACAAAGGTGGAGCTGAATACCTTAGCCCATTTCGGATTTCGGGGTTTGAAGAGTCAAAAGACTCGACTCTCTTGCATTACGAACTCTCGGTTACCGAAATCCCGATACGGCCAGGACCGTTGGATCAGGGGGAGACTCATAGCCATCAATCTCCTCGAAGGTAAGATTTTGGGTTTCAGGGTTTGCAGAGTCAAAAGACTTGACTCGATTGTATCGTGAAGTCGCGAAATGTGAAAAGGCGCCTAGTTTGTTTGGCCTGTTGTCATAACCAACGATCACATGGAGATGAAAAAGGGAAGAACTAGCCTGCGCTAGGCTCCCGTAGCACTTCGGGGATTCTATCCCTCAAGAAGAGGCGAAAAACTTATTATGTCGTAGTGGGTGTGTGACAAATTGGTATCAATAACTAGTCTGCGCTAGGCCCCTGTAGGACTTCGGGGATTATGTCCCTCGAGAAGAGGCGAAAAACTTATTATGTCGTAGTGGGTGTGTGACACTCACAGATTTTGTTAATGAATCTACAACATTATTCAAAGTTTCCACCTTCATCGGCAACACTTTCTTTTCTTCAACCATGTCTCTCACAAAGTGATATTCAATATCAATATGTTTTGTCACCATAAGTCGGGTTCTTCGCCAGAAAAAATGCACTATGACTGTCACCATCTATCCTTAAAGCGTGTTGTACCAACCCAATACCTGAACACAATATTTTTAACCATATTGCTTCCTTACTTGCATGATTGGTTTCCATGTATTCAACTTTTTTATTTGAAAGTGTCACTACAACATGTCTTTTTCTCATCCAATTGATTGTTCCTCGAAACAGGTTAAACACAATCTCGCTTGTAGATCTCCTATGATCTAGATCTCCATCCCAGTCTGCATCCACAAAACCATGTATTTCCAACACTTTGTCCAATCCTGGTCTTCCTTGGTAGCACAATCCATAGCTAGCAGTGCCGCACAAATACCTGAAAACCCTTTTACTGTTGTCCAATGCTCCTTCCCTAGTTTTGACATGTACCTGCTCAAAACTCCTATTGCATGCGCAATGTTTGGTCTATTACAGACCATTTCATACATCAAACTACCAATTTCACTTGTATATGTAACATGATACATGTCCTCATCATTTTCCTGTGTCTTGGGACACTGATCCGTAGATAACTTTACACCAACAGGAATAGGAACCTTGATCGGTTTACATTCTTGCATATTAAACCTCTGCAATATTGTCTCAACATATTTTCTCTTATTTAACCAGAGTTTCCTATTTTTCCAATCTCTTTTAATTTCCATGCCCAAAATGAAATTTGCAGCATCGAGATCCTTCATGTTAAATTTATAGGATAGCTGAGTTTTCACATCCTAGATAATCTCCTTGTTGTTTCCTTTCACCAACATTTCATCCACATACAAGACCAAAAAAATCAAATGATCATCAATTAATTTAAAATACACACAATGATCCTCTTTGCTTCTTGTGAAGCCAAGTCCTAGCATATAAGTATCAAATTTTTGATACCACATCCTTGGTGATTGTTTTAAACTATATAGGGACTTTTTCATCTTGCATACTAGCTCCTTGTTTCCCTTCACAGCAAAGCCTTCTGGCTACTTCATGACGATTTCTTCTTCCAAATCCCCATGTAGTAATTTTGTCTTCACATCCATATGTTCTACTTCAAAATCAAATGCAATAGCAATAGATAACGTAAATATTGTAGAAGTTAACTTGGAAACATGAGAAAAAATCTCACCAAAATCAATTCTCTCAATCTGGGAATAACCCTTTGCTACTAACCAAGCTTTGTATTTCTCCACTTTGCCTTCTACATTCATTTTCTTTTTAAATACCCATTTGTTGCCAATGGGCTTTCTTCCAGTTGGAAACTCCACTAGATATCAAGCCTCATTCTTATCCAAGGCTGCCATTTCTTCATCCATGTCATTTTTCCAGAGTTTCCCATCCATTGCCTCCCTGGCAGTTCTAGAATCATCATCAGTAATAGACAAAGAAAAAATTGTATGGAAATTAGATGGAGTATACCTTTCTGGTAGCCTTCTCTCTCGAACCGATCTCCTAAATACTAGAGTATGAGGATCTTCTTCTTCTGATTCATGTTCTTCTGTAGAGACTGATTCATCATCCTTTAAATCAAACTTTATTTTCTCTAGTTTTTCCTTACTTGGTAGGACTTATTATTTAACAACATCCTTCATTTCTCTAAATACCAAATCTCGTCTATATACAACCTTCTTAGTTTCTGGGTTTCAAATCTTATAACCTTTGAGACCATCTTTATACCCAATAAAGATACGCTTTTCAACCTTCTTTTCTATCTTACTCTTGTTTTCCTTTGGAACATGAACATAGGCCTCACAGCCAAATACCTTGAGATGTGTGAGAACGTTTCTTACCAGTCCATACATCTTTTAGAGTCTTTTCATTCAGTTTTGATGAGGGTGATTTGTTGACCAGGTAACATGTAGTACCCACTGCCTCTACCCAAAATTATTTCCCTAACTCGACACCATTGAGCATGTGCCTTGATTTTCCCATCAGTGTCTTGTTCATCCTTTCTGCAACTACATTCTTATGAGGTGTATATGGAGTATTATTCTGCCTTGCTATACTAAACTTCTTACATAATTATTCAAATTCATTCCCGCATAACTCTCTGCCATTATATGTCCTCAACACCTTAATTATTTTCTCTGTTTGATTCTCAACAAGAGCCTTAAACTCTTTTAACCTATCAAAGATTTCATATTTCTTCCTTAGGAAATATATCCAAGTATTCCTCGAGAAGTCATCTATAAATGAGACATAGTACACAGATTTTCCCAGTGATGGAACCGACACAGGTCCAAACACATCACTATGAACTAGCTGTAAAATTCCTTCTTCCCTTGTTGCACCAGAGGGGAATCTTACTTGATTCTGCTTCACATACACACAATGTTCATAGAAATCAAAATCCAGAGAATAGTTAGAAATACCTTCAACCATACCTTTACCATGTAGTAGTCGAAGACCCTTCTCTTCGATATGCCCCAATATTTGATGCCACAACATAACCTTTTCTCTAGAGACTATAGGAGCTCTTTCTTCTTCAAATCCAATATCAAGAACAATGGAACTATTACACCCATCACTAATAGTGCTTCCTTGTATCTTATACAGAGTTCCAAGTTGAACTCCCTTTAGCAACAACATTTATCCTCGAACCATCCTACAGTTTTCCTTTTCAAATATTGTTTTTACCCCTGCATTGTCCATTTTGCTTACATAAATCAAATTTATGGCCAATCCTGGGATGTGCAGAACACCAGGTAGTGTTCTAATCCTTCCATCTATGAGCCTAAATTTGACTTTTCCTTGTCCTATGAGTTTGGTTGTCGAGTCGTCACCAAGGAAAATATTACCTCCATCATACCTTTCATATTCACAGAACCACTCCCTGTGGGGATTCATATGAAAGGATGCACCTGAGTCAACCAAGCATTCTTCATGATCTGCATGTGTGCTTGAAGAATCCAAGTACACATCCCCTCCTTCTTCCTTGGAGGTCTTTTCTTTTGTTGAAGGAACTTCTTTAGATCCCTTTGTTTTCTCAACTTTGGATCTACATTGCTTCTTGTATTGCCCTTCTTTTCCACATCTTCAGCATACCTTTACAAAATTTCTGGGAGATTTAGATCTACACTTAGAATTAGATCTCCCACTTGAGGACTTAGATATATTTCTTTCCTCGGAGAATCCTCTTGCAAATAGTGCATTTGTGCTCTGTCCTTCCATGTTCTTTTGTCTCATCTCCTACAGGTAAGGATGAGACCACTTCATCAAACTTCAAGCAAGTTGTATTACTACCTATGGCCATGACCAAACTATCCCATGAGTCTGGTAAAGAGAATAGTGAATTGATGCACTTATCTTCATCTCAAATCTTAATATCAACAGATACTAACTGACTTACAATGGTATTGAAGGAATTCAAATGCTCTGCCACCAAATCTCCATATCTCATCCTCAAGTTATACAACTTCTTTCTCATGAATAGTTTATTTACTAGGGACTTAGACTGATACAACTTCGCCAACTTATCCCATAAATCCTTGTTTGTAGCTTCCTCTGACACATTCAGTAATATTGAATCTGAGAGACACAGTCAGATTGTGCTCTTTGCCTTCTGATCCAACTTTTTCCAGTCATTTGTTGAATTTCATGTAGGTGTAGTACCTGGATCCACCATGATCCATTGATCTATGTCCACCAAAAAATATTCCATCTTGAGCTTCCACAACTCAAAAAATTTCTCATTAAACTTCTTGATCTCCATTTTCGAACTGATCGCCATTTCTCTTCACATGAAGAATCAATACCACATATCTCCCACTGTAACAAGGCTTATCACATGCTCGAGCCAAACCCTTGACCACAAAGGCATCCCCCTGAATCCAACAAAGCTCTGATACCAAATGTAGATTTTAACCTTGTACAATAATTTACTATGAACATATTTTCAATAAAAGAACAGAAAAGATACAATGGAAAATACAAACATTACACAGATATTTTTCCCCTGGAAACCCAAACTGGGAAAACCAGCATATTCTATATTCAGTCATTATGATACACTTTTTACAATACAATATACATGTAAGAGCCAGCGGCATCCAAAACCCTAACCCAATGACCTAGATTAGTCAACAACCCTAATTCCTTAACCGAAAATAGAAAATCGTCGGCAAAAACCATGTGCCGAAAAACCGCCCAACAATGGAAACGAAAATCAAGGCGACACAAAAATCAGTCAAAAATGCGACATGTTTCTCGAGGAAAAAAATCATTCTCAGGGGCCCTACCCTCGAACCCTTGTGCAGGAGGATTGTTGCCCCTCACGCGTCTGACGCAACATAGTAGGCACTGTTAGCACTCTATAAATTTTGTCCGGTTGATAGAAAAATGACATAGGTAACTATTTCAACCAGCTTTAGAGATGGGCACTAGCCTACTCAACTTAGAGAGGGATCTCTCATGTCACTTGATATTTCTTTGGAAATCATTGGCTAGATTTGGTTTGTTTTGGGGGGTATTATAAAGTTGTTGAAGAAGTGGGGGTGACATTTGGGCTATGGAGTCAGAAATAAATAATGCAGTGGCGGGTCATTACAACTATCTAGAGGAGAAAGGCTAAGTGAGGCAATGAGTATGAGTTTTCAAATTGAAATTTGCATGGCAAAAGAAGAAAAAGGAAAACACATAACTGCTTCAAAACATATTAAAATGAATTCTAAAATAGTTCAGAAGAGAATCACATGAATTTAAATTGCTAATTCTAGGGCATCATCAGACGAATTCCAGACTTTTAACTCTCCAATTTAAAAGAGGAAATTGCAAATGGAATTTTAAAGACACAAGAAATACACACTATGAAGGAAGACAGAACTCATATCATAGCCAACTAGAATATTTTCATAAACAGTTCAAAAATTTCTTCTACATCATATATTCGATTTAGCTCCATGATTTTACAAAGTCTACCTACAACGAGGGCAGGTCCCCTCCTCCTTTTCTTTTTATCCTAGGGATGATATATATAGAAAATTTACATGCGGGATTAAAAACGACTCAACTTCCCCACAGTCTAAAGATAGAGATCGTTTACACAAAAGAGTAACGCATCATAGCTATTCTCCTACTTTACAAGGAGAATTATAAATAGGTCTAACATATCTGAGGCTTTTTCATTGAACGCCATATGTCCAAAATTTTCTGAAACGTACTCATTTCAACCTGAGAACTTATTCCATCCTGGAGATTTCTTCTTTCAGGGTGTTCAACCAGACTGGTTGATTTTCCACAATGCTTTCGACCATCTCAGCTCTAACTCCTATATTATGTTGCTTGCTCTGCTTCCCCCTTTATTCTTTTTTGTAGCGCTTCTCCATGTGTCCATTGATGATTAAATCCCTCGTGATAGGATTTAGTCTGACCTGTGATTCTGGTTCTGACGCAGGGTCAGTATGGAATTTGTTTGCCAGTATCTCTGCAATCGACTTCTCTTTCTTACTCATTGATGGATTTGTCATGTTAGTCGAAAATGCGATTTCACTGGATGTTGTTTGATCAGCCTAGTCCATGTCTCCTAGTTTTGTAGAAAACAAGATTTTTGTCTTCCTGGACTTGTTAATTACCTCATTCTGAATGAAATGTTGATTGCTCAAACAGAATAAATTTATCTATAATTTTGAGGACGGTTGTCATTGAGTGTTTAATAATAGACTGTGACGACATTACTTGTCTGAATTCAGCCTATCACACTCGGTTTTCAGCTTCAAAATGATAAGCCTTCGGATTTTCCTTCTGGCAGCACTTACCTGACGTTTCACGACGTAAATTACTTGAGCAACGGTACTGATGTGACCGAATAAGTCGTTAACTCTCCCCTTTTCATACGCAATCTGTGGGAACGACACATATCGAATGATTTTTCGACACATGACATCAGGGGTTATAGAAAGTGGTTTTAGGTAGACCGCTTTTTGCCCCGATGTGCTACTGAGGGCACCACGCATCCATGAATGAAACCACAATATTTTTCCTCGTCCCGCCTTCACATAATTAAACTTTGTGCTATTTCTTCGCCCGATATGGATCTCGGTCGTTGATCTGGGCCACCTCAAAATCTACAATCTACCTGGTCTTTCTTTTCGCACCTCTGCTATACTTGTCCAATGCTTCCATATGTGACCTCGTCCTCCAAATCGTGCCATGTCTCTACACTGCTTTAGTCCTCTACTAAATCTGAAACTCGTATTTCATGTATAATTTTTATGTTGATAATGCTATCCTCCCTGTGAGGTAGCAAAGAACTGTAGACCCAGTGCCTTATTCATTGGGTTGCTTTTCAAAACAAGTGTGTGTACTCTATTATGTCTTGGAGACTGAGAATTAATTTTTAAAACCAAACTTTGCACACTACTCTCAACTGGATGTTGAACAAAAATACCACATACTACTGGAAATTAAAAAAAGGAATGCTTGACCAACAAGCTTATTCGCACACTCCTACCTACCCTAACTGCTGAAGAGAACTGAAAAATCAAGTGAAATCATAATGCCAATGAAGCCATGACAACATTTTAGCCATTGTTTTCTCTCTTTTCACTTGCTTGTACCGAAGATTTTTTGATAATTCATTCAAAATTCCATTCATAAATTCAAATCTCAAAAAATCAAGGACACTTGGACTGCTTACTTCCTCCAATAAAACTACAAATGGATCTTCTAAAATATTCACAAAACAACTATCTCGTTTCACCCCTCCCACCGCACTCTTGTTTTTATGCATTTTAACCTGTTGATTGCCATCGTGAAGCTGACAGGTTTGCTGAGAAGTCTGGAAATAATAGTTTCTTTAAACACAAGACAACCATGGCTGAAGAACATTGTCTGGTGTAAAGCGACCCATACTTAATAAAGGCACTGATTCTTCACTCCCTTCATCCTTAAGCTTGCAACCCACTATCCTCTGTAGATCTTGATTATAAAAATTTTCCATATAACGTGCCATGGAATGTTACACCTCAAAATCACTCACTTCACAAGTGTCGCAAGTGTCGTCATTAGTGTCACAAGTGTCACATATTGACCACAAGTGTATAAGTGTTGCTGACATCATACTGCCTTCTTGCCTATGTCATGCCTCCAACAACATGACAGGGACACTTAGGACACCTCAAATATTAGTTGTGAAGAGGAGGAAACAGTCTAATAGAAATGCAAGTCTCTTGCTATTGGAAGGACCACTAAAAATTGAGTTTCAGGGAGGAGCACTCCCCTATACATTTTCAAGGAGCGTTATAACACTCTGTCCACCCTTCTGGGGGAGCATTATAACACCAGTGCTTTCTTTCCTTCTCTTGGGGAGCACTATAATTCTCTGACGCCCCTTTTGGGGGAGCGCTACCTATTCTAGGCGAAAATTCGTTTGTTGTGAAGAATGAGGGAAATATCCCCTCAATATTTGAAGGCAGTTGGATTTGAATCCTTGGTCAAGCCATGATCTTAGGGTAGATCCATAAATAAAGAATGAAAATCCTCAACTTACCCCAAATATATCTCAATTAGTTGGGCCTCTCCAAGCCTATTTAAACATGCCTTCTCATGGTGAAACAAAAGAAAAAAGTATTGTGAAGAATCCAACCTATGATCTCATGAAGAAGGTGTCTTTCATAACATCATCATTCGGTGTGTGAACTGTTTGAGCAAGGGTTCGGACGAGGAAGTCTTGATGAAGTTGCTACACCCACATCTATGGTTGTAAGCATTCTTCATTGGTGTTCTCTTTAATATAATATACTTGGCATGTTTATTTCAAATCTGTGTTTGATCTCATATGAATTTGTCTCTAATAGATAGGTCTATTTCGAACTAATCTCAGTAGAGTAGGAAGTTTTTCGTACTTTTGTTTGTCTACAGGGCTTATCGAGGAGCGTAAGATTGGAGCTCAACTCAGACCATGCAGGGACAAACACCGATAAAAGGTACTTCTTTTCTCCTTCCTCCTCACACATTAGTTTATCTAGATCTAAAAGGAAGTCGGTGTCCATGATAAGCATCTTTTGTCTTAGGATTTAAGAGTCTAGCTCTGAAGAGGAGATCTACCTATCCGCAGGGAGATTTTCCTTCAACAGAAATTGGCGACTCCACTTGGGACGACTCGAAACTTTTCAGTTTTGGTTTTCCTCATAGACCTTGTCTTTCCCTTTGTTCTTATTGTACCTTTTTCACCTCGTATGCTTGATTTCATATGTTGATTGAATCCTTATTCCATCACACATACTCAGAATGCCAAAGTTCAATTGAGTTTTAGGGTTTTTTGGACATTCTTCTGGGTTTAAGGACACCAGCGCTCCCCTACCTTGTTAGCAGGGTGCTAGTACTCCCTGAAGGCCTTAGACAGAGCATTATAATGCCCTGGTGCCCCTTACACCAGATCACCAGCCTCTCTTTGCAAAAAATCCTTTCCAAAATTGTGTTTTTCTGAAGACTAGTCTCTATTTTTTCACTTGCTAAGCTTCTTTGTGATTCAATGCTTCTTCCTATTGACCTTTGACATCCTTCCTTCTGAGAAATAATCACTTTGTTGTTCAGATTTGGTGGCCTTCTTCCTTCTTTTGAGTTTTTTCTGCTGTCAAGAACTTGGGACCAATCCACTGCTTTCTTCTCTCTTATCCGACTGAGCAGGAACTCTGGTGAAGGGCATCAGAAATCTGTGAATCATCCCATTTGGTTTTTTTGAGGTCATTGTTCTTGAACATCTCTTTTTTGTGTGAATTGCTTGATTTTCTTTGTTATCTTTTGTTTTCTTTTTCTTCTTGTTTCAATTATAGCAAGAGGGTGTGTTGTTTGTGCAAAATTTGCTTATGCTTTTCTGAATCTCCTTGATCTGAAAGGGTAGTTGGTAGGAGAAGTTTTTTCATTGAATTAATCTTCATTTGCATACAAACGAAAAAAAAATACATCTTAGTGATTGGTTTGCATATTAGAAGGTGTTTCTGAAAATGTTTTAGCATTGCATTAGATTCGATTGAGAACCAATTGATTGAGTACATTCCATATTAGCGTTTTGATAGTGAAAACAACTCTTTCTCTTTCCCTTAAATAGGCGTTCATTGAAAATAAACAATTGATTATCATCTTTCATGCATTTTTTGGAAATTTGAGTCATCATTCCATCAGTTTCACTTTCATACACCCTTTGAGTAAAGAACAACTATAAAATGAACGCTAATTAAAAATGATCTAGAACATTTTTTGTTTTTAGGATCTTCCACCAACAGTAGACTAGGGTTAGCACTTTGGATTAGGATATGAGTACAACTCTCCAAAGTTTTCAAAATAAACATTAGCATCCTGAGCTAGGCAGAGTCAAATCCAATTGTTGTATTGGTTTTCTGGGATCCCCCTCTCACACTAGGGTTACACACGAGGTTGCATTCGGGTGAATTATGGAGATTATCCCTCCGTGGTTCAACTGTTTGTAGTGGTCAGTTCATATATTGGGGGTCACTTGAAGGTATACCCATGATTATGTGTGGGAGCCTCTCGAGTTGATTTCATACTTGTTATCCTGCCCATATGTTTCAGATCATACTGTCGATTGTACCCACCCAGGGACTCACTGCGAATTGGTGTCTTTAGTTGCCATAATCTTTAGGTACTTACACAAAGTGACAGTGAAGGGAAGTCTCACTGTACCTGGAATATACATTGGTCAAACTCACTCGGGCTCCTTGGAGGGTAAATCCACAATTACTACATGGAAGCTTGCACCAAGGTAAAAGTTCATTAAGCAGGTCACCATTGTAACTATTCCACCATATCCTAGCCCCTTCTCAACTTGATCATGCGACGTTGGATTTCATCACTAACTAGTACGATCATTGAGAGAATTTTTGTTTGCTTGGTTGATTCCTAGATTTTATTAGCGTATGTTGTTTCTTTTTGTTCGTCGGCCCTATTTTTTCAGTGTGTTATGTTATTCTCCACAATTGAGCCTATAGACGATAAAGGTCTTCGTCGATCATGTAGGATGCAAGGGTTGCCTCCGGAAGGCTATCAACCCTTACCTCCCAACCCTCCAGAAGACAACTATAGTAGAGAGGTAGAAAATCAATCTGACGCTGGAAGTGTTATTGCTCCTCCGTTAGATAACTCAGAAGGCACTTTGGTCATGGTTGAAAATATCACTACATATGTGTTGGTAACTCCTCTCAAACCACTTTTGGTTCGTTTAGACTCCCTTGGAAACATCACAAACGAAGAGATCCCACGATTACCGGAGAGGATTTTTACCAAAACATATATGGGATCCACAGAACCAATATTTGGTGATGAGTATAGGACTCTTGTTCGTCCTAGCACCGCAGTAGATACCAATACCACACCTGTTCATTATGTATGGAAAACTTCATCGGGACGCGATCTCTATGAACATTTTGAATCCTTTCGACAGCCCTTTCATCCTCATGACCCTCCTAGTGAAACAGGACCATCCAGTCAAACCATGAATCACCTAGTCGATCAGGTTATTAACCCTACTGTTACACCAGCACAAGTCCATCCTAATGCTAGACTCATCACCTCTACTCATCTCCAAAGAACTTCAATCTCTACCCCTGTTTCTACAATATTTTACTCTACAACTCCACATGTTCCACACAATCCTGCTAGGACATCTTCTCACCCGAGAATGCAGACCCCTGCTGGCCAAACACAACCGGCTGGAGGGAAACCACCATCTAAAGAACCTTTCCCTCCTGGAGGACTACCTTTCCATGGTGGGCCTACCCCTCCCGAGGGACAACCTCCTTTTCATGCTCCTCCTAGAGGGAACCCTCTATTTTCCAGTCATACCCCAGTTGTAAATCCACCGCTCGCAGGGGGGCAACCTTCGTTTACTGGAAACCCTTCAAAATCCTTGGGAGTATCTTCATGAGGCACTTTCATTCAACCCCAGATTGGGGGGCACTCATCTCATAATCCACTAGGAGGAGTATCAAATCATGTTCCTTCCGGAACATATTACATACAACCTTATCCAGACGTCATCCCAAACACCACCTGGAGTTCTCCGGGACCACAGTCTTATCCTCCTCATGGGTCTAATGTGTATCCACCTCCGGGATCTAATCCTTACCATTTTGAAGGGAAAAATGTTTATCCTCCTCACGGGAAAGCATATCACCTGGCCTATAATGCTCAGAACCCACCGGGTTATGCAAATGTTTCTCATCCACCATCGAATCCTGTTTATCCTGGCCAGCAACAACTGTATGTAGGAGGACCTACTAGTTACAACTATCCACCTAACCCATTTTATGGTCCTACTAGTGTTCCTATGTCACACCAGTATCATCCGCAAATTAACCAATAGCTACCTTTACTTGCAACTTTGGATCTCCCAGACTTGTCTTAGTTAACTAATGATCCTATTTTTCATTCACTGGTTTGGCCAGTCATTCCAAGTAAACTTCCTTCTGATATTCCAAAATTTGATGGAAAATCTAGTGAAGATCCAAACAACCATGTGATGAATTTCCATTTGTGGTGTTCATCAAACTCCCTCATGGATGATTCTATACGTTTGCGTCTTTTCCAGCGAACACTTACTGGCTCGGCAGAAAAGTGGTATATTGAACTACCACGTGCTTCTTTTCATGATTTCAATTCCCTCGCCATGTCTTTCCTCACGCACTTTCAAATACCTATTCACTACGAGACGGGTAATGAACTCTTGACATCCCTTCATCAAACAAACTCCGTGCATATCTCTGACCATATTCATGAGTGGAGGCGACGACAAAGGATGATCAAGACAATCATTCCTGACATATTATTGGCAGAATGGTTTACTAAATCACTTTTACCCCCGATCGCTCACGATGTCACTATGGGTGGCGCGGTCACAGAGGAAAAAGCCATCACTCGGGCTCAGTATTTAGATTTGGTTTATTCCCAATCTGGTACTTTGTATGATTTTCTTCTGAATGTTGCTCGAGATAACACTGATCCATCTAAGCCGTCATCCTCATCTCATGCGGATGGTGTTATTGGTTCTGTCAAAACTCAATATTTTTCCCAATCGACGACACACTCCTCTACCTCCCCCCAAACTCAGATCTCTGAGGTGAATGCAGTTCAATCTGCCCCTTCACAACAATCCAGAGGTAAGAAGAAGACAAAGAATAAATCAAAAAATAACAATGAACAACCAAAAAATCAAACACCTGCTACCGAACAGCAAAAACAACAGAAACTGAAATTCCCGTGTATCATTTGTGGTGACGATCACTACACTCGAGACTGCCCACTTCGCAATGAAGTGGCTAGAATTTTCCAAGGAAATTTGCAACCCACTGTTCTTACTCATCCTTTTCCACAGCAGCAATCCATGGTTGCTGAAATCCCCTCTTCTGGGGGCAGTTCTAGTGATCCTCATGATGAGGCCTCATCGAGTGCATATATTTATATGTTTAATGGGATCAATTTGAAAACTCTCTCTAAGACATACGACTCACCAGGTAACCCTGACAAAAGAAAAGACACTAACAGTATTAGTAATTTAACGGATCCATCATCGTCCTCCATTAGTCTTCCATCGATTAATCCTTCGTCTAGACCACTTTAGATTGAGAAACCCATGTTCGACTCTATCTTATGCCCTCCTAAGAACACTATTTGCAAAGCTACATTTAATCCTAGTTCACGTGCCGCCCAAAACTACAACATTGTTGAAGATTTGGCTCAAGCACTGTGTGCTATGTCTGTGTTAGAAGTTCTACAACACTGCCCCAGTAAACGTAGAATGCTCTTGGCCACTCTTGGCATTGTTGATCCCGAGTCGTCCAACCATATCACGTTTAACCTAGATAATTATGTGTCTCGACTCTCTCACCAACTTGCTTTTCAAGTTGATGTTGTTGTTCACAATCAACAAATACACCGAACTATTATGGATGAGGGAGCCTCGACTTGTGTCATGTCTTTGGCATGTTGGAAAGGTTTAAAATCACCTGCACTTAACAAATCCCCAATGATGTTACGCGCCTTTGATGGAAAAGTTTTTCATCCCCATGGGATTTTACAGTCCCTACCCATCCAATTGGGTGGAAAAACTATTACTGTTGATGTTGAGGTGGTCAATGCCCCTCTCGATTACAACTTGTTACTTGGAAGAAGTTGGTTTTATGCTATGATTGTCGTTGCCTCGTCAGTTTTTCGATGTGTCCGATTTCCTCATCAGGGAAAAATTGTCACTATTGATCAGTTGGATTTATGCACGACCGATGCTCGTGCTCCCGCTACCAACAATATTCCTTTCTTGGGAGACCACAAGATCATGTATGAAATCATTGGTGTTGGCTTACTGAAATATTCTAGCCTCATGGGTACCTTCCCTACACCACTTCCACCGACTACACATCATATTACCACCATCGATATGATTTTGACCACTGCTTATCAATCTTTGGAATCATCTAACCCTTGGATTGTACCTTGGTCGTTGGAATTCGATGCACTAGATGACACTGTACCACTTAGTCCAGTCGAACCATCATACGTTTCTATCCAATCCGCTTCTCCCTTGTTGGATAACCAACATTTGTTGGCACCCGAAAATTCCTCGATGTAATCACGGTTGAGTTCCTTGTCGCCTGCGATCGACTACATTTCCCCAACTTTTCCTTCTGATGCATCTATTCCAAAAATGCTTCGCATTGACAAGTTACCTTGGGATATTAACCATCACCAATCCTCTTTTCTTCCCCCTTGTGAAGAAATTTGGGAAGATATACACTCTATCTCCCCTTCTGATGTTGATTTTCCATCGTCTCCCATGCCTTCGACTTCCGATGATTTGGATCCAGTAGTTGACATGGTGATTTCTTCGGTCGGGTTATTGGAGCCTGATCTCCTTACTCCTATCGTGACCCTTGACATGTGTTCCTTCCCAAGTGATTATCTTCCATCCAATGAAGATCTCCTGGAATCCATGACTGAGTTTTATGACTTGACATGGTATCCTTCCAGAGCGTTATTCTCTTGGAAGCCATGATCAAGAAGCAGTTACGAGCATATTTTCTCTTCTTTGTGGCAAGCTCGTTAAAAAATGAAATAGAGGCCCTGAGCATAGTTCTTTTCCTATGTCAAGCTTGTTAAAAAATGAAATAGTCACCTCTCTTGAACCTTCTTTTCATCCAACCTTCTCCTTTTTTCTCACCTAGTAGAGAAATTGGTGACAACCTCAAAGTCAGTGAATGAATTGAAGCTTGGAGGGCATGTCTCCAGCCTTTGATGATCATTCTGGAGTTAAGCCACTATTTTTTCAAGCTGGGGGCATCCTGAGCTTAGTCTTTGTTCTTTCTCGTGCTCGTAAATACATGAGAATGCATCCGGGTAGACTTTTATCTCTTTTTCGGACCTGTATGGATACATGAAAAAGGACCCCCCTGGAGTCTTCTTTAAGCTCTTTTCAGACTCTCTAAACATGAAAAGATTGCTGAGTGATCTTGCTTCCTTTCCCACTCATTAAAAGGTTTGAAAGGGCATCTTTTGAGTGATAATTTATCTCTTTTTCGGCCTCGCGAGACTAACATTACAAAAAAGGACAACATTGGATTCATCTTTAAGTTCTTTTCAGACTCTCTAAACATGAAAAGATTGTCAAGCAACCTTATTCTCTTCACTCTCGTTAAAGTATTTGAAGAAAATGTCTGTTGAGCGATAGTTTATCTCTTTTTCGGTCTCATCAGACTACTTTACGAAAAAAGGAACTGAGAGAGTTCTCTTTTAAGTGTTTTTCCAAACTCTATAATCATGAAAAACCTTCAAGTTTTCTATCTTTTGACTCGTTAAATCAAACATCGACAGACCCATATGGGACCAAACCCTTACTTCTTCCAGTTCATTGAACAAAGGAAGAGGAACTTATCGAAGGTGAGTTATATCGAGCATGTGTTACCCTCCTGGAGCTCATTAAATCAAAAATAGGTACTCGTCTATCTGGATGGGGGGAAAATTGAAAGAAGCAAGCCAAGCAGTTTTTTAGAACATTACCAAGTAATTCTTAGAGTTTCCTTTGAACACGACACTTTGTATTTGCACACATATTAATCCGTTGAACCTCTGCACTGAATCAATCCTCTGAGTTTTTCTTACTTCTTTGGGTAACCCAACGAAAGTCACAGTATCCACTGCATCATCGTGTTTTGGTCCATGTCATGTTTTTTTTGTTGTGCCTTAGTGTTCAAGGGAAGTATCTGCCTCGAGAGTAAGCCATCACAAATATCTTTCCTCAATACCTGTGTTAGTCCATGTTCTTTTGATCCACCAATTACATCTCTATGTCAGTTTCGTGTCATTGATGGGGGATACATTAAGGCCCTCCTTCGATGAGTCTATTCCTGTCGACTTCAAACACATTATCTAGGAACTAGACTTAGAAACCAATTATTACTTTGGGACCTGCATGCCTCAATGGCAGTCCTCCTCACGTTCAACAGTGGGTTTACATCATTAACCTCTGATCAGATGATTCCACGGATGTTCGACTTCATCTCATCCATTCACATTCGTTGGAATGTACTAGAAGTACCTTGGGAATCATTGACATCAATGGTGATCTCCCTCATGCTTGTTAACGGTTTATATCATTGACCAGTAATCAAGTGGTTTCTGCCATGTTCGACATCAGGAAATCTATTCACATGGTTAGATTTGTACTACATCGGGATTGGTAAGAATACCCTAGGTTGAGTGATAACTCTGGTATGTACTTTGCTCGGGTTGCGATGGAGTTTCTCTTGAACAATGACACATATATTGTCACATAGATCCACTTTGTATTGGTCGTGGCTATGTCTTGTCATATCGTAGATCCACTATGTATTATTCATGGCTACGATCAATTTAGGTCATGGGAGTATGGATCCACAAAGTATTTTCAGTGGCTATACTTTTTATCAATATAATTATGGATCCGCAGTGTATTTATGGAAGCCATATCTTGTAAGTCTCTATCACTCAAGCATAGGTATGTCTGCCTTGGGTTTGAAGCATGTCTTAACACTTGTTTGATGGTTGTGTGCACCTTTTGTCAAGTTCTTTGAGCCCGCACCTTTTCTTGAAAGTATCCAAAGTATTTCAGTTATCAGTTCTCATCTTCTAACTTCATACTTTGGGGGGCAATCTGTTACACCTCAAAATCACTCACTTCGCAAGTGTCGCAAGTGTCGCATATTGACTACAAGTGTATAAGTGTTGCTGACATCATACTGCCTTCTTTCCTATGTCATGACTCCAACAACATGATAGGGACACTTAGGACACCTCAAAGATTAGTTGTGAAAAGGAGGAATCGGTCTACTAGAAATGCAAGTCTCTTGCTATTGGAAGGACCACTAAAAATTGAGTTTCAGGGAGGAGTGCTCCCCTATACATTGTCAGGGAGCATTATAACGCTCTGTCCACCCTTCTGGGGGAGCGTTATAACACCAGTGCTTTCTTTCCTTCTCTTGGGGAGTGCTATAATTCTCTGATGCCCCTTTTGGGGCAGCGCTACCTATTCTAGGCAAAAATTGGTTTGTTGAGAAGAATGAAGGAAATATCCCCTCAATATCTGAAGGCAGTTGGATTCGAATCCTTGGTCAAGCCATGATCTTAGGGTAGACCCATAACTAAAGGAGGAAAATCCTCAACTTACCCCAAATATATATCAAGTAGTTGGGCCTCTCCAAGCCTATTTAAACAGGCCTTCTCATGGTGAAACAAAAGAAGAAAGTATTGTGAAGCATCCAACCTATGATCTCATGAAGAAGGTGTCTTTCAAAACATCAGCGTTCAGTGTGTGGACTGTTTGAGCAAGGGTTCGGATGAGGAAGGCTTGACGAAGTTGCTACACTCACATCTATGGCTATAAGAATTCTTCATTGGTGTTCTCTTTAATATAATATGCTTGGCCTGTTTCTTTCAAATCTTTGTTTGATCTCACATGAATTTGTCTCTAATAGATAGGTCTATTTTGAAAGAATCTCAGTAGAGTAGGAAGTTGTTCATACTTTTTTTTGTCTACGGGGCTTATCGAGGAGCGTAAGATTAGAGCTCAACTCGGATCGTGCAGGGACAAACACCGGTAAAAGGTACTTCTTTTCTCCTTCCTCCTCACACATTAGTTTATCTAGATCTAAAAGGAAGTCAGTGTCCATGATAAGCATCTTCTGTCTTAGGAGTTAAGAGTCTAGCTCTCAAGAGGATATATGGTGTAGGCAAGACGGTGGCTAATTTGAAAAGGTAATGCTATTGGCCTAAAATGAATGAAAGTGTTTCATGATATGTTCAAGGATGTTCGTTATGTGCCACAGGCAAACCTAGCAATCGAAAGTTGGGTTTGTATACTCCAGTTCTGGTTCCTTCTCGTCCTTGGGAAAGTATTTCTATGGACTTTGTAGGAGGTATACCTATGTCTAAAAGAAATCATGATTATCTTTATGTTGTGGTTGATCGATTTAGAAAAATGTGTATTTTGATGCCTTGTAAGAAGCAGGTTACAGCTAAACAAATGGCACAAATGTTCTTTTAGAATGTTTGCATACATTTTGGATTGCCTAAACCCATTATTTCTGATTGAGATTCTCGATTTATTGGGAGCTTTTGGTCGAGTTTATGGGAACTCATGGACACCAAACTAAAAAAGAGCACAACTTTTCATCCGCAAACCGATGGACAGATAGAAGTGGTAAATAGAACAATGGTGCATCTTCTCCATGGTTATTGCAGCAAGCATCCTAAACTTTGGGATGAGCATTTACACTACATTCAGCATGCTTACAATCGAGCTAAGCACTCTTCAACTCAAACATCTCCCTTTGAAGAATGTTTTGGCTATTTGCCCAAATCTCCTTTAGATTTTATCTTTGGGAAAGATATTGCTATTGATGGTCAATATGACATTGATAGGGCAGAAAATTTCATTGAACAAATTTAGTCGATACATCAAATGGTACAAGAACAGTTGGAAAAGAGTCAAGCTAAGTACAAGACAAGACATGACAATCATCGTGTTGATCACAGTTTCCAAGTTGGAGATGAATTTTGGCTTTACATTAGTAAGGAGAGGCTTAAAGGAGAAGGTAAAAAACTAAAACCAATTCGATATGGTCCTTTCAATATTCTTGACAAGATTGGTAACAATGCCTCTTTATATGCAAATGTATGCAGTTGTTAATGTTGAGAATTTGAAATTGTATGAACCTCCTTTGATTGATGATCAAGGACAACATGTTCAGATTCCTTCTATAGATGATTTCTCCCCAGAATATCTTACAGAACTGCATGAAGACACAATCCTTGACAGTTGAATGAGAACTTCAAAATGAGGAAATGTGGAATATCTTTGAATTGGTCTTAAAGGCACAAATCCAAGAAAAGCCAAGTGGATTGAGGTTGGAAAGGTGAGGGAAATATACCCTCATCTTCAGATAGACTGAAAATAGTCTTTTGGAGGTCCAAAAGCTTTCCAATGGGGAGGTGTGATCAAGGGGATCAAATTTTGCTCAAAATTCAAAGTCTTGAAATCGCTTCAAATTGAACGGGTGCGTAGGCCTCGTTGTCACGAACCCAACACAACTCATTTGGGTTCAAACAGACGTCGGATGAGTGAGATATCACGTTCTATTCAAATCATAAAACAGGCAAAAACAAATGTGCTGACTGTACAACCCATACAGTCCGTACAGATGCTGACGTGGCAGGGTTGTACAACACATGGCATATGTTGAGTTGGCAGGGTCATGTGACATGTGGCAGGTGTTGGTTGTAAGTTGGACGATGAATCATTTCTTGACACGTGGCATTGGTGGCAAATGGATTGGTGACACGTGGCCCAAACAAGGGCCACCACGTGTCACCTTGGCTATGGTTTAAAATTTGTGTAGTCAGCAGGACTCGACCCCGCGACCTCCGGGCAGGGGAAGAGCCTTGGGAAGGGCCGCCCAACTGGTGCGCCCATGATTGATTCTTAATATATATATGGTTTAAAATTTATTTAAATTGAATTATGTTGTGATTTGGGGCACGGTCCGGGCCGGGGCTTAGCCACGGCCCCTAGTCACATATAGCCACCATATAACCATTGTCACGCACATTTTTCAAATGAAAAAGGATCCCACACGCTTGACACTTGGTGCGTTTCTACAAGTTTAAACCTTGGCCCTTTTTGTATGTACACGCGGTCACATGGTGACCCATATGTCCACGGTTTTGGTAGTTAGGGGCTAGGTGTGCCCTAACTGTCCTATAGTTCACACCATTTTGTGGTTGTGCCCAGTGCTAGGTTTTAACACAAATATGAGCGTAGAGGCTAGGTTGAGGACACAGAGGTGCATTTTGGTGATCCAAAGACAACAAGTTTGAAGGGGAACTTCCAGGAAGCCTATCTTCTTCAATTTTTGGCCAAACCAGGTGCTGAAAAAGCCCAGCTAGGGGTTTTTGGACGTTCTGAATCCATTAGAGCCATCTATTTTGCATTTTGAGCATTGTAAAGCATATATTTTATCACTTTGAGCAAATAATACAAAAGATCCATTGGAAGTTGGACGAGGAGATGTAGCCCAAGAGAGGGGTGAACTCCTTTATCATTTGTTGTGTTATGTGTTTTTTGTTCATTGTTATTTGTTGTTGATTATATGCATCTTGAATGTGTAATTTCTATAAAAGTTGTGTTTGCAAATTGATCCATTTGCATAAGAACACTTGAATTAAAACTTGCAAATATTTTCAAGAATACAAGTCTTTATCATTTTTAGATCAGTAGGAGTGTGCGAATAATCTTGTTGGTCAAGCATTCTTTTTTTAATTTCTAGTAATATGCGGTATTTTTGTTCAACATCCAGTTGAGATTAGTGTGCAAAGTTTGGTTTTAAAAATAAACTCTCAATCTCTAAGACATAATAGATTACACACACTTGTTTTGAAAAGCAACCCAATGAATAAGGCACTGGGTCTACAGTTCTTTGCTACCTCACAGGGAGGATAGAATTATCACCATAACAATTATACATGAAATACGAGTTTCAGATTTAGCAGAGGACTAAATAAGTGTAGAGACATGGCGCGGTTTTGAGGACCAGGTCACATATGGAAGCATTGGACAAGCATAGTAGAGGTGCAAAAGGAAAGACCAGGCAGACTGCAGATTTCGAGGTGGCCCGGATCAAGGGCTGAGACCCATATTAGGTGGTGAAATAGCACAAAGTTTAATTATGTGAAGGTGGGCTGGGGAAAAATACTGTGGTTTCATTCATGGACACGTGGCACCCTCAGAATCACATCAGGGCGAAAATCGGTCTACCTAAAACCACTTTCTATAACCCCCGATGTCACAGGTAGAAAAATCATTCGATATGTGTCATTCCCATAGATGGCATACAAAAAGGGGAGAGTTAACAACTTATTCGGTCACATCAATACCGTTGCATAAGTACTTTACATCGTGCAGTGTCGGGTAAGCACCGCCAGAAGGAAAATCTAGAGGATAATCATTTTGAAGCTGCCAACCGAGTGTGATAGGCTAGAATTCGAGCAAGTACTGTTGTCACGGTCTATTATTAAACACTCAATGAAAACTGTCCTCAAAATTATAGATAAATTTATCTCGTTTGAGCAATCGACATTTCATTCGGAACGAACTAATTAACAAGACCAGGAAGACGAAACTCGTGGTTTCTGCAAAATTGGGAGACATGGACCAGGTTGACCAAACAACATCCAGTGAAATAGGATTTTTGACTAACATGACAAATCTATCAATGAGTAAGAAAGAGAAGTCGATCACAAAGATACTAGCAACCAAATTCCATACTGACCCTGGGACAGAACCATAATCAGAGATCAGACTAAATCCTATCATGAGGGATTTAATCATCAACAGACACATGGAGAAGCACTACAAATAAGCATAAAGGGGGAAGTGGAGCAATAAACAGAAGATAGGAGTCAGATCTAAGGTGGTCGAAAGCATTGGGGAAAATCAACCAGTCTGGTTGAACACCCTGAAAGAAGAAATCTCCAAGCTGGAATAAGTTCTCAGGTTGAAATGAGTACATCTCAGAAAATTTTGGACATATGGCGTTCAATGAAAAAGCCGCAGATATGTCAGACCTGTTTATAACACTCCCTGCAAAGTAGGAGAATAGCTGTGATGCATTACTCTTTTGTGTAACCGATCTCTATCTTTAGACTATGGGGAAGTTGAGTCGTTTTGAATCTCGCATGTAAATTTTCTATATACATTATCCCTAGGATAAAAAGAAAAGGAGGAGTGGACCTGCCCTTGTTGCAGGTAGACTTTGTAAAATCATGGAGCTAAACTGAATATATGATGCAGAAGCAATTTTTGAACTGTTTATGAAAAGATTCTAGTTGGTTGTGATATGAGTTATGTCTTCTTTCATAGTGTGTGTTTCCTGTGTCTTTAAAATTCCATTTGCAGTTTCCTCTTTTAAATTGGAGAGTTAAAAGTCTGGAATTCATCTGATGATGCTCTAGACTTAGCAATTTAAATTCATGTGATTCTCTTCTCAACTATTTCAGAATTCATTTTAATATGTTCTGAAGCAATTATGTGTTTTCCTTTTTCATCTTTTGCCACACAAATTTCAATTTTAAAACTCAGACTCATTGTCTCACTTAGCCTTTCTCCTCTATATAGTTCTAATGACCTGCCATTGCATTATTCATTTCAGACTCCATAGCCCAAATGTCACCCCCACTTCTTCGACAACTTTATAATACCCCCCAAAACAAACCAAATCTAGTTAATGATTTCCAAAGAAATATCAAGTGACATGAGAGAGCCCTCTCTGAGTTGAGTAGGCTAGTGCCTAGCTCTAAAGCTAGTTGACACAGTTACCTCTGTCGTTTTTCTATCAGCCGGACAAAATTTACATAGTGCTAACATTTTGGTGCCGCTGTCGGGGACAAAGTTGAAAATTTTTCCCTGGGAAAGAACAACATGGTTGAGTTATAAGTTCTGAAAGCAGTAGACACTTAGGCACATATCGGTTGTATTCCTACTCTGGCAACTCCACACATCAAAAATCAGTTTGAAGGTGATTCCACTAGTAGAAGAATCCAGAAATTCAAATCTTCAATGGCGAATCCACTCTCAACGCATAATCCAGCTTCCAAAACATTATTGGCGACTCCACTCAAGATTCGAATGTAATTAAAGGACTCCATTGGAACATGAGAACCCTTAACAGAGGTATGAAAATATATTATGGAAGAAAACAAGTACTTAAATTTGAATTTTTTCCAAGGCATTTTATTGTTTGTTATAAGTTGCCTCTGGTCCTTAAACATGTTAAACCAATGTTTCTTTACCTCCTACATTCTAATGATGATCATGAGAATCTTGAAATTGTGTATCCTCCCCTTAAAGTTGCACATGCATATCCTCACTGTGTCACTGATTTTGATAAAAATATCCCATCTAAGTCATGTGATAACCATGGCCAAGTTGATAAAACCCATGAATCCAAGGCTGATATTTCACCTCCTGTACTTTATCCAACATCCTCCAAGATCCATCATAGATACATACCCTTGAAGCTACCCCAAGTCCTCCATGATTTCCCTCCAAACTACTATGAGTACGTACCTGTGTTTGATGAGGAACCTGATGCCCTCTCAGCTAAAAAACACGTCCAAGGGTTTGAGCATTTTATAGATTTGTTTGAAATTGATCATGAGGATGTTTGTATGAGAGCCTTCTCTCAATCCTTAAAGGGTGATACCAAAGACCGGTTTAAACATTTGCAACCAGAGATAATTAGCTTATGGGAGGAATTGAAAAATGTCTTTTTAAAGTTTTGGGACAGGAATAAATCTTTGGATCAACAACTTACAGAGTTATATGCTTTAAAAATTCAGAGCAATGAAACTATTTTTACATTCAGCAGGAGATTTTCCAGTATTTACTACAATTTTTCCAAAGAAATTCAACCCACTGAAGCTGCTGCCATGCTCCATTATTTAACTACTCTTCATCCAGATTTGTCTTTCCTCCTAATGGAAAGAAAGCCTAAGTACTTACAACAAATGTTTAATGATGCTCAGGACATTCAACACAACATCCAAGCATGTAAACAGATCCAAAATGAGGGGTTGAATCCTCAAGAACATGAAAGTGAATATGAAAAGAAAATAGTTGATTGGGATATTGAGCATAGAATTGACAATATCATAGGTCCTCTTGAAGTTTTGAATGCTCGTGATTTTGCAAAAAATTGTATTCCACTTGTTGAAAGAAGAGGTCCTGATTTAGCTTCTGATCCATCCCATGATAAGCAGGAGGTTGATTGTTTTATGTATTCATTTGTTGACAATCAAGAAGATGAGTTTTCAAATAAGTTTGTTAAAGAACATGTTGATGTTCCAAGTTTGTTCTTATTAGATGGCATTGCATATGTTGTTGATTTGCCTATATATGATGAATATGATGGTGATTATGATGTTGACTCCCTAGAGCAACCAACTACATGTTCTCTATCAGAAAATGTTCCTTTTCAGCAGCATAATGAGAGCAATCAGCCTACATATCACAGTTACAAAGAACAAAGTACTGAATCAGCCGAAGGGAATTCCTTACCTTTATGATTTTCTTCATTCAAATTGTTGAAAGAAAATCCTAAGATCATCATCGAAGCAAAGGAATGTGTGTTAATGCCAAATCACACTGATTCACTGGAACAAGTTGACAAGATATTGCAACAATCTCCTCATATGTTTGATGACCCTATTACTTGTTATGTAGAAGATCTTTTCAGTTCAAAATTGCAACCATTGGTCAAAGATAAATACGAAAATGAGTGTGTTCGAGAGTCCAAAGGAATTGACAATAGTGAAGAAAATGAATGAGGTATTGAATCAGGCGAAAGAACCTTGCCATTATGTTTTGCTTCTTTAAATTTCCTGAAGAAAAATGTTTATAATGTTTCAAATCAGAAAGCCTCCAGGCATAATGTTGAATATGAAGAAATCAGTGGACTTACAGATGAAAACTATATTCCTTTTTGTTTTTCTTCCTTTGAATGGTTGAAATAAAATCATGAGAGAACAAAAGAAACATGGAAGTCTAACTGCATTCACAGTGGCACATAAGGAAATTGTTATCAGTAAGGAAGACAAACAACATTCACATGCATTGGATGATCATGTAGTTGATTACTTGGAAGGATATTTCAATTTAGAATTGCAATCTATGCTTAACCACCGAATCAAAAAAGAAGAAGAAGCTGATCAAGAAATTCTTGTTAAAGGTTATTTTCCTTCTCCTAAAACTAACATAGATTTTCAACAATATTTTTAGCGAGATAAAGTGTATCAAAGTTGTCTTTCTGCCCCTGAAAATGATGTGGTGGTCCAATTTCTAAGTGACCTAGACATGGATGAGGATTCTAAAACTACATCTATGGAGACTCCAAGTAGTGAAGAAACAAATGACATAGAGTTTCAGGAAAGGAACATAACGACTCCTACCATTTCTCAATCAGAAATATAGAAAGATAATGAAAATGATGATGCACATGATGTGGCTGTCATATTTGAATATGTTCGAGACTATATGGATTTTTTTGTTAATATGTATGGAAGAGTAGACACACCTATTTCTGTCATTCCATCCGAAAATATTCCCAAGATTGAAAAAATGAAGCAAGAACAAAAAACACTTGTAAAGGAAGCATGTTCTTTTGTCTTAGCTCCTAGAAGGGAAACATTCTTTCATGTGTTTCATGACTCCATGTTGAAGGAAAATCTCCCTGCGGATAGGGCCAAGATGATAGAAAAGATTATCATGCACATGGTAATCCAATTCCTCAACATGGTTAGAATGACACAAAGTCGCATATACTTCTTTAAAATCAGCATCTAAAGCATATTGCTCAACATAACTCTCATGCATGATAGGACTATGCTTAAGAATAACTGAAGCACTAATAATAGGCCTTGAAAGCATATCAACAACTTTGTTATAAATTCCCTTCTTATTCCTTATGACCAAGTGGAATTGTTGTAGAAAACCCATCCATCTGAAGTGCCTTGCTTGTTGTAGCTTTGTTTGTGATTGTAAGTACTGCAATGGTTGATAATCTGTGTGTACAATGGTTTCTTTCCCCAACAAATAATGTTTCCATTTTTTGACACTTTGCACCAATGCATACAACTCCTTATCATAAGTAGGATAGTTAATTATGGCACCATTAAAAGTTTCAGAATGAAAATAAATGGGCTTGCCATCTTGTAACAAGACTGATCCCATTGCATAATTTCTTGCATCAGTTTGGATTTCAAAAGGTTGCCTCAAATTCGGAAGTGCAAGAACTAGGGCTGAACTGATTATCTCCTTCAAAGTATCAAAAGCCTTTTGTTGCTTGCCTCCCCATTGAAAAACTTGCTTGACACTTGTCACTTCATATAATGGAGCTGCAATGGAAGAAAAGTTAGCAATAAACTTTCTCCAATATTGGGTTGCTCCCAAAAAACTTCTTACCTCTGTCACATTGTTGGGCTTGGGCCATTCCAATAT
>JZKD02S1674113.1:298899-312521 GCA_000966675.3 Picea glauca | reverse complement strand
CCATTTCTTGAATTCTATCCTTCATTGTCTGCAATTCACTCTTGAACCCTAAGAATCTATCCTCTATTTGAGTTTGAATGGTATCTTTAATTTTTTTTATCAATCATTGCCTTTAACTCTATTTGGAGTTTTACGTCTTTTTCTTCACTCCTTTTTTCTAATGTTTCTAACTCAATTTGAATTTTGGCATCTTTCTCTTCTCTTCTTTTTTCTACTGATTCCATATAATCGTAAAGGATCTCTAGGGTGATTTTGGGGGGCCTCCCCTTGTTAGGCTGAGCTTTTGGAATAGGTGGTGGAGTGCTCATATTGAAAAGAAGAGAACAAAAAATGTAACAATTAATATTATGGGTTGACTTTGTCTCTCAAATCAACTTTTACTTATGAAACTTAAAATAAATAATAAATAAAATATATTTAAATCTTTTTATGTAAAATTAAAATTGAATCAAAGTAAAAAGATTCTCACCTCATTTCAGATGTCCAATTTCTCAACCCGTTGAAGAAGCCAAAAATAATAAAATTAAAATTGTTGTACAATTTATTAACTTTTATTTATTTATTTTAAATTTGTTATAAACCTAATGTGTATGCAAGAAAATCTTGAGAAGTCCATACCAAATCCATTGAAACTTGACGTACAAGAGGATGACATCTCATCTTTTCATTGACTTTATATTTATTTAAAATATTAAATTAAAGAGAATACATTAAAATATTATCATAATAATAAATAAAAATTTTAATTTAAAAGAAATAAAAAATATTAAATTAAAAGTTTTATTTTTATTTTTTATATATAATAATAATAATATATTTTTAAGGTCACAGCCAAGCCACACCAAATTGGTGTATGAGACCACCTTGTTTGTGGGACAAGAGAGCCCCCTCCGCCCAATGATTTGGCTGGTAAAGTCTACGGAGGTGTACATACCCTACCCCCCTCTGGATTTGAACTTGTAACCTCTTAAGAGGAAACACGTGTTCTTAACCATTAGGCCCACTCAGGCTGTATAGGAAGCAAACAAGGTTGTCCTCTATCTTCTATCCCCTACCATGTTTGGCATTTACATCGACAAGCTAGAAGATTGTTTGGAAGACACAAGTTGTGTTGGACCGACTCTTGCTAGTATAATAGTCATCCTTCTTCTCTATGTTGATGATATTGTTCTTATGGCAAGGAATCCCTATGACCTTAGTAAGTAGCTTAGAATCCTCAAGGATTTATGCTCTAGCACATGTATGACTGTGAGCACTGACAAAACAAAGGTTATGATCATTAAATCCAACAAGATCACCTGCGATTATTTTGTATATGACAATGATATCTCAGAGGAAGTTCCTTCGTACAAGTATCTTGAAATTGATATTCATCACAAGCTCAATTAGAACTATAAAATTGAGAAAAGGATAAATGGAGGGTAGAAAGCTTATTATGGGCTTGAAAATAATTGTAAATTAGAAGACCTTTGGCTATGGGATAAGAAAAAACTCCTCTTTGAGAATCTTGTCACTCCTACTATCTTATATGGATGTGAATTTTGGGGATGCAGTATCTCTCGAGAATCTTGGAGAAAGATAGAGAAGATACAAAAGAATTTTATAACTTATAATCTCAAAGTTAAGGTCAATACACCCTATCATATCCTCCTCATTGAAGTGAGTATTTCCCCCATTGAGCACACTGATGATTAGGTATTTAATCTACAAGAACAAGATAAATAGCATGGATAGAAAGAGGCTCTCCAAACTTGCTTCAGACTCTAGCCAAAATCACCAACGACTCAAGTGGGGATGGCATAATGATGCCAAGTATTGGCTAAATCATTAGGGAATAAAAGAATTGTTGATTTATTTTTTTTCCAACAGTTAAAGTATTATATTCTTTTATTATTATTTAATATGAAAAAGGATCACAACTGAAAGATAGATATCCAAAGAACAATAAGATATATCCTCAAGGAAACCCTCAATGGGGATAAAACCCTGCAAACTTTCCTCAATATAGATTCCTCCAACATGTACAATGTCATACAATTGTCTTTCATGAAATCAAGACCAAAGAGACGCAGACATGAACCAAGAATAGCCTCCTATATAAGTGTGTACTACTCTCTTGTACTTATATTCAATGAGTGATGGAAATGACTCAATATAACCTCTATTTATACTCTAAAAGACCTAAAATACATGACTCATCAATAAATCCTTTCACGATTACACTTAGGAGTAACCAATACAATTACATTTAGGAATAACTTATGAAATTACATAAAATCTCAACACTCCCTCTTAATGAGGAAGGTATTCTATCCGACACAGACTCTAACACTGTCACCATCCACACGAGCTCATGACCATTAACTATCGGACACACAAATATATACATCATAGGAAATCCATAATGACTTCACAATATGCATCTAGGTTCATTGGGTAGATCTCCATTAGCTACAACATGTCATCATGAGACTATCTGATTTCCCGCAGAAAGATCAAATATCTTATCCATGACATCCAGTACCCTGTGATAACATCTGTACCTCATCTCTTTAGCATGCATCTAGGGCTGGTGGGTAGCTCTCCAATAGATACAACATGTCATCATGACATCTACTACCCTGTGATAACATATGAATCCATCACTCCCTTTGAAGAGGGATTATGCCAAGCTTGTCCTTGAAGTACTCAAAATTCATCCTTGACAATGGATTTGTCAGTACATCCACAACCTTCTCATCGATAGCCACATATTGGAGTCTCACTACTCCCTTCTGCACCATATCCCTGATATAGTGATACCTTATTTCGATATGCTTCGACCTATCATGAAACACTGGGTTCTCTGACAACTTTATACAAGTCTGGTTTTCACACAAGATACAGGTCACCTCCATCACAATATCAAATAATCCTGTCAGTAATTTTTTAAGCCAAACTACTTCACGACTTGTTGCACATCCTACCACATACTTTTCCTCAACCGTATTGAGTGCTACATGACTGCTTCTTATTGATCTATGAAATCATACCGGATCCCAAAGTGAAACAACATCCTAATGTACTTTTCTGGTTTGCAACACTACCAGACCAATCTAAATCCAAATATCCAAGTAAACTGATCTCACTCTCTGCAACACACTTGATCCCATAATCCACTATACCTTTAAGGTACCTCATCACATGTTTTACTGCAATCAGGTGAACACTTTTGGGGTCAACCATGCACTAACTCAGGGTGTTCACAACAAAACATATATCTGGTTGTGTATTTGTCAAATACATCAATGATCCAATCATCTTCCTTTATAATGTAGCATCCACAACCTTTCAAGTCATATCATCCAACAAATTCATATTTGATGCCATTGATGTAGCCATCGGTTTACAGTACAACATCCCAAACCTATTCACGATATCCACAACATATTTTCCCTAATTTAGGAAGATCTCATTCTTCCTATGCCATACCTCTAGACCCAAAAAGTAGTGCATCAAACCTAGTTCTTTCATTTTGAACTTTGCAGTGAGTTTTCTCTTACACTCAATGATGAGCTTCTCCACTCCTGTCAAGAATAGGTCATCCACATATAGTAGTAATATCACTGGTCCATCATCCTCAACCTTAAAGTAAAGGTTAGGATCTGCACTGCTCTTGGTAAATCCAAAGCTCATTAGAAAACCATCAATCCAACGATACCATGCTCTCGGTGCCTGCTTCAATCCATGTAATTCCTTATTTAACCTGCACACGTATGTCTCCATGTCATGTGTCTCAAATCCTTGTGGTTGTTCCACATAAACCTCTTCCTCTATTACCCCATTCAAATATGTTGTCTTCACGTCCATTTGATGAACCTTCCATTTCATCACAGTAGCTATTGAAAGAAGAACACTTATTGAAGTATATCTTTCCACATGGGAAAAATTCTCCTCGTAGTCAATTCCTTCCTTCTGATAAAATTCTCGTGCTACAAATATAGCCTTGTATTTCTCAATGCTTCCATCTACAACATGCTTTGTATTGAATATCCACTTGGAGCTCACAACTGATTTTTCCTTGGGTCTGGAAACCACATCCCAAACATCATTCTTCACTATTTACTAGTATTCCTCGACCATGGAATCCTTCCATTCTTTCTTTCCTATAGCTTCTTCATAGCTGGTAGGATCTACATCAATAATATCACACAATAATGCCACATAGCCGAGATACGGTTTTGGTTTCTTGACTTTCCTAGATGATCCATCATGGGAACCATATCTCTCTGGATCTTTGATGGCCTCTTATACCCAAGATGGTATTCTCTTTTATGTAGGCTTCTCCACAGGCCTCTGTGGTTTGTCCATATCCTAATCCTCAGGAATGGATTCCTCTACTTCCACTTCTCTTGTATCTGTGGCTCTAGGAACTCCATTCTCTTCTTCATGAGATTCCTCTGCACGACCCTACTTTGATTTTTGAAAAGCTACATCCTCATCGAAGGTTACATCCCTACTAATATCGATCTTCCGGTGACCTAGTGTTAAGCCCTAAATAGTGGCACATTACCCCTTAATTGGGGCATATTACATTAGTATTTTTATTTTATTTATGTTGGCTTGGGTCCATTAGTTGTAATTGTACCTCCTAGTCTCCTATATATACCAAGGAGACATTTTCATTTGGAATCATCTTGTATTTGTAAATTTATGTGGTGTATAAGGAGGTTTCCCCTCAAAGAGGCTTATTATCTGAAATTATCTCTTTTTCAAGGAGTCGAGTACTTATTTTTGAGGTTTTTTTTATGTTATTTTGATATTTGGTTCTTAACATTTGGTATCAGAGCTCAAGGTCTTGGGGTTTCACTGTTGCATCTGAGACACCTTGTAATTTTCACTATAACATTTTTTCTAAGACATTTCAGAAAGAACTCCTTGAAGGATATTTAGAACATGGATCAAGGTACTTGGGGTTCAAATTTCATCTCCTGAGGCCTTATACTTTCGGTGATATAGCCTGTGTAATATAGGGTGCTAGAATCATCTTGAATTTAGTCATCGTGGAATTTTCTCTATAAAAAAATTTATGTGATGTTTTTGACCCTGAAACACGGATTCTATTCATATAAATTATCAAGGTAGATACAATAAAAGTTTCAGCTTCTTGGTCATCCTACTTTTATTCCGGGTAAAAAAAATGATATCTTCTTCAATGAGTATCCAAATTAAGTGAGACTAGTTGCATGCACAGTGAGAAGTTTGTAGTATTTCTAGTGCAAGTTTCATAATCCAATATCAGATATTGTTCTCTTGGCTCTCTTTAAAAGTACGCTCTCCTGGAAGAGACAAAAATAATCAAGGTGTAGGGAAGTTACAATAAATTAGACTTGGCACATTCAATTTTGATCAGACCTGTGGCATTGCAGAGAAGACTTATCAGATAACTACATAAAGAAATTTTCAGACCCAGAAGGGCCGAAATTTTGGAGATACAGTAGAAGAAATACCGTCTAATAGAACCACCTCGAAATCAAGGTTTAAAAGTGATACTTGGCCAACATGCCACCAAAAAAGGGAACTTATACACCAAATAAGCCTTCAGATAGTCCTACTTGGACTCTTGATGAAGGTGAAGAAATGTGCAAGGACATAAATGATTTACAAAATAAGACAGTAACAAAAGATGAACTGAAAGGGATGATGGATTCAACTAAAGCTAATTTGGAGGCAATAATGGATACTAAGATGAATGGTTTAAAAAGGGATATCATGGAAGGATTGAAAAATTTCCTAAAAGAGAGGCCACCTAAAAGTGAAAATGTATCCCATGAAATTCATGATGAGGACACAAGGAAGACGAATCAAGACTAGAGAAACTCCAACTTTGGGTTGAATACCAACCACTTTCCTAAGATCAATATGAGGAAGTTTGATGGAAAGGATCCAATCACATGGATACTTCAGATAGAGAAGTTATTTGATCTACATAATGTGCCACACACACAAAAGGTACGAATTGCTTCTTTATATCTAGAACCCAATCAATTTGTGTGGTATCGATGGCTTTGTTCTCACAAATAACTTATCACTTGGACAATTTTCACAGAAGAAATGATAGCACACTATGAGGATACAAGGAGAAATACCTTCTTTAGCCAATTGATAAATCTCAAGCAAAAAGGTTCAGTTGCGGAGCACATTGAGAACCTTCCTCTCTTACCCCATTCAAAAATGTTGTCTTCACATCCATTTGATGAACCTTCCATTTCATCACATTAGCTATTGAGAGAAGAACCCTTATTGAATTATATCTTTCCACATGAGAAAAATTCTCCTCGTAGTCAATTCATTCCTTTTGATAAAATCCTCATGCTACAAATATAGCCTTGTATTTCTCAATGCTTCCATCTGCAACATGCTTTGTCTTGAACTACGAGGAGAATTTTTCTCATGTGGAAAGATATACTTCAATAAGGGTTCTTCTTTCAATAGATATTGTGATGAAATGGAAGGTTCATCAAATGGACATGAAGACGACATTTTTGAATGGGGTAATAGAGGAAGAGGTTTCTGTGGAACAACCATAAGGATTTGAGACACATGACAGAGAGACACACCTGTGATTGTTGGATTACTGAGAGGGGGGGTGAATTAGTAATAGAGCAATCTAATCCTTTTTAACCATATAATCCAAGTGTTATATCAATGTAGCATTATCATCCAATAACTGTAGAGTAAATAAGGAATGAACAAATGAACAATCATACACATACATAGTACACCAGTGTTTTATGTGGAAACCCAAAGCAGGAGAAAAACATGGAATGATTCTTCTTATATGTCTTGAATAATTACATTCATTGGAAGAACACACTTCCTTTATTTTCCAGCTTCAATTGGAAGGAGGCTCCAACCCCCTAGTTTCTCAAGATACAACCCGAGGGAAGCTCCAACTCCCTAATTCTCTGGCTACAACCCCCTATGATCTTCGGCTACAACCAGAAGGTGGCTACAACCACCTGTCCTTGCCTTGTCTAACCGCCTTGAAATATAAATTCTAAATGTAGACAACTTGTCATTGCCACTAAATCAACGACTGCCACTGTCAACCTGTCACTGTCAACCTATACCAATAATCTGTAACACCATGTACAAATCAACCTTCACCAAACAACCTGTACCAATAACCTGAACCAACATGTACCATGTGTTAGCACCTAAGCATGTAGTGGGTATTTTTCCTAATAGGAAACCTCCTTTGGTGAAACAATGGCAAGAAGTGGGGTAAAAACCCACTTACCCTAAGTTTGGGGCACAAATGCACGTTTCATTAAGCGACAGGCAAATTTGGGTGGCCAAAATATACGCGCCCAGATCTACGGTTAGGGTTGGATTTCAGAGCTCCCCCACCATTCTACCTTTAAAGCGAAGGTGGGGGTCTGTAATTAGTCGTGCATCTCTCAACGACCTGGATTGAGAAGCCCAGATCTACGGCTGAAGATTAATTCCAGACCCCCCCCAACGTTCTACCTTTAATAAGGGGGGGGGGGGGGTCTGGAATGGGGGGTTTCATGTGGGGCCTTCTAAAATCCCATTGTCACATCTCTAACTCCCTCCGCTTACCACCTTCTGCCATGTTCCTTCCACTCAGCACCATTCTGGCCTACCTTTTTCCCATTTCCTCACTCCCACCTGTCATCTCCTTCCATGTGCCTCTCTCTTGCTCCACGCCACTCCCACCTGTGTCGTGTCCCCACTCCCCGACCTGTCACATTGCAGCCTCCCTGTCACCTTCTCCTGGCACATCAACTCATCATCTAGTGTCACAGCCTCTGTTTCTTCGCCACCTGGTGCGTCCACCTTAGCAACTCTCATCTCACCCTCACAGTGTTGACGCCATCACCCCCATCAAACCCTCATCCACATCTGTTGTATGAGTCCCCTCGCAGTAGTACAACAAAGCAGCAAAGGCTAAAGGGAGACTTCCATGTCCTGCAGATGTAGAGTTGACCAAGCCGTGCCTGATCCTGAGAAAGAAGTTATTGAGGCAGTTGATGGTGGTTGAACATCGTCTCCTTCCATAAATAGAAGGTCGGGAAAGGACAAAGTGTAGAGGCAGATTGTTAGTCTATCCTGACAAGGATCGCATTTGAAAGAATACTGCATGGGCAGTCTTCCCAACGTCTGCATGTGCAACCTGACAGAGAAGCTCCTCGATGTCAAGCATTGAACTCATGATGTGATCGTGCCTTCAATGCCTAAGTCAGTTCCAAGTATATGTAGGCATTTTTTCCATTTTTGTAGGGATCGATGGTGGAGCTAAGTTTCCAACTGTAAAGCTTTAACAAAGCCTCTGGTTCTCTGGTTATACAATGATATTTTGAGATTTCTTGTTTAATGGCAGCCAACCTCCTCCTTTCCTTGTTCCTCTGGATCTGAAAGCCCAGGTATGGATGATCCAGTCGGGTGTTGTTGTAACTGTATGATGCATGTTTGATTGTATTAGTTCCACAACGTTTGAGGTTTATTTTGAAGTTTCTCTGGTCTAAGAGGATCTCATATCTAAGACTTTTCCCCTTTCTTTTCCTTCACTTACTCACCACTATGCAAACTTAGTGGCTCAAGTTGAATCAAGACCTCACATGTCCTTGCTGTTCCAACCCAGTTTTTTGAGTGAGCGATATCATTCTGAGTTTACTTCCATTCGATCACCCCCTTTATAAACAAATCGTGACATAAACTGATGGGCCTCAGGCTTACTCCTGCTGCAATCCAAGAGTGACTTCTGTAGCCAACATTTCTGGCACCGTTGCTAGGGACGAAGTTGAAAATTTTCCCTGGGATTGAACGACATTGGGCCTCTGATTCTGAAGGTGCATCAAGAATCAAAGCCCTACAATATTGCTACTGTGCACCTGGTGACTCCATTGTGACGACTCCACTGTGGTGAACCTGCTATTTTAATTGTGGCTTCCAGAGGTAGACACACGAGGTCCCATCCACAGCTTCCTCTAGCTACGCCTAAAGATGATCCAGAGGTGATTATCAGAAAAGGAAAGGCCTCTGAAGGAGAAACTTCCACTACTGAACTAGGTATTTTTCCATCTCTTTTTGTAGAAACTCCATTTTCTTCTTCTCGGCTTCCTAGCAAACCTGCTTTTGAAGTTTCCTGTTTCCTGAATTTCAGGAGTGTTCCTGCTGAGTTTTCCCCTCCCAGTCTGGGATTGGAGGGAGAAATCCTTGTCACTCCCCTCTCCTCTAAAGTTGTACCTTGGCGTATGTTAGCACTTGGTAAATTTCCTAGAGGTTGATGAAAGAAGAAATCTACAAAGGTAACTTTATCCAACCACTTTTGAAGCTGGGATCTAGCCCTTCCAACTTCAGAGAGGGATCTCTCTATATGATTTAGCTATGTTTCCAATTTTAAATATTAGGCTAGGTAAAGAAATAGGTCGGTTTTGTTGTTAAAGTGTTTTTCGAATTGGTTGAGATAGTCTACACATCCTTTGGGCTATGGGGTCTGCGTTTTAATAAAATATGAGATTAGAACCATAAACATAAAGGGAAACTTTCACAGGGCGAGATAATATAATCACTGGATCTTTTAATAGCATAAATGATGGACAGCAGAAAAGATGAGAAAAATGATTTCAACGAAGAAGCAATTAAGAATTTCTTTATTGAAAACACCAGAAGATAAACACTTAAATCTTTCGAGTCAGAAATAGGGTATACGAGATAAATCCTGCAACATTCGTTACTCTTAAAGATTAGATTCAGAAAACAATATGTTAACCAAAGTGAGAATAATATTCAACTTAGAAAGAAAACATCACCAGTGAATACATGCAAGAATCCTGTAAAAGTGCCTCCTTTTATTAATGGAAGATCTCTTCAACAATATTACAGTCTGATAGCGTCAGGGTGTGAAGATCAACAACCCTCAATACTTCGAAAGGTGAAGTATTTATAACTCAAACTACAAACGTTTCTGTCATAAATGACCAGGACGTGCTAAATCTATTTTTAGCCTAACTAATTTAACAAATTTCTTAAATCTAGGAACTGCTTGATGACTTGGTGTAACTACACGCTGATTTCTAGGTAGACCGTTGATGACGCCTTTGAACGACCTCATCCAACTGGACAACTGACTGGACCTGGACAGCTCGTTTGCTAATCAATCAGATCGTAGATCTCTTCCCATCTGAGATGATTGGGCACGTTGACTTTGAGCAGTCTTCGATACACTTCGTCCATTTCTATATACTTGGCGAATGTAGGCTTGGTGAGGAATATGTATCGAACCTCATGTTGGATACTGATGTCCCTCTGATCTCTATCTCTTGCAGGTTCATCTTTTCCATGGATCTAGCCAGGTCATCTATCTTCTCTTGGGATGTTAATGGAGTTGCGGATGGGACTGTTGTCACTGATGCCATGCTTGCTCCTGAAATTGGAATGGCACTCAATGGAATGACTTCAATTGGCTTCAGCTGCTCCTTCTCTTTCAATAATCTCTCCATCTCAACTTCCATTTCTTTGAGCTGTGCATTCTGCTCCATGATCAGCTTGAGCATTTCGTCCTTCTCGCCTTCTTTGTCTGCTATCTCCTTCGCCTGGGAGTCCTCTGTGGGCAGGAGCTTCAGTTGTTTCCTCAAGGAGGCAATGTCAGCATTCTTCTTCTTTATCATCTCCTCCACTGCTTTGACGTTCGAAGGGTCATAGCCGATCTTGAGGACCAGCTCCTCCAAAGTTTTGATTCTATTGTCCTTCGCAAAGGACGATATCTTCTCCAGCTTGAGTTGTGTTTGAGCATTGTTCAGTGACACCTGCAATTTTGCTGCAGAAGCGGAAGCATGCGCCAATGTATGGAACACAATTTCCCCTGTCTTCTTGTGTAGATCCATCTGATTTGTTGGGTGCACGTCCTTCGTCTGGAATTCGAAGGTGGACCTCTTGTAGTCTATGATCACCTTGGGGTCTGGTACCTGTGCCTGGAGGAAGGCCATGTGCATTCTGCCCTTTTCTGTGTCGAATGCAGACAGGAGCCTATGCTGTGCAGTTGACGTCTGCTTCTGAAACTGAGCGTAAGTACTGCTGGTAAGGGTCTGGTTCTTTTTCTTGATCAACTCGTACTTCTCGAAAATGCTCAACTTGGGCCCAGTCTTGCTTGGCTGAGTGTCCACTGGGGAGTCTGTGGATTTCTTCGGTAATGCAGGGGTAATGTCCTTATAGAGGCTCAAACCGAAGGGTGGAATAATAGACTTAGTCACTGTGGTAGGCGGGGCTTCTTGTTCTCCTGTTGGACCAGGAACTGAAATTGTCTTGGGCCTCTTAGTGTGCAACTGGAAATCTTCGGATGATACCTACATGACAGGCGAAGATAAATCTTGTCGAGGCCTTTTTTCCTTAGGGACCTGTGCTGTGGTCGTTGGTGGCACAATGGTTGGGGGAATCTGCTGTTCCACTTCGACCAAGGTGTTAGGCACCCACACTGTCTGATTGGTGAATTTCTCAATTTCGGGCTTGGACACATGAACATAAGGGATGTTCTTGTTCTTCACCCTCATCTCTAAAATGATCCCATAAGGATCATAGTGCCATGGGAAACTCATGAAGAACTTCATTTATTTCAACATCCTGTTTGCTTCCTCCCCGACGCCCCAACTGTTGCAGATGAAGAAACCAATCTGCCCCTTGATTCAAAGATGCTTCTTTTTCTTCAATGATACAAAATGGATATCATCTGAATTCATAATCTGCCTTATATATTCTAAAGAAAAGATTCTGACAGGCAAATATTTGGGCAGCTTATACGGTGCCAACTCGCAACTGTATACTCTGATCTCGGTATGATTTTGGTATAGGTACCAATCCCCAGTCTTTGTGTTGTCCGAGAGATGTAGGATTCTCTAGACTTCGTCATTTATTCGAGGCTCGGGCCTGCCACTCAGCATACTTACCACAGGGTGGTAGAACTGATCGATGAACACCTTGAAACTATACTCTGTGGAGTTGTGCTTGAGCAAGGAAGTCCATGCTGTGACTGCCTGAGGTTTACCATCTTCATCCATCTTCTGCATGGAAAAACTAAATTTATCTGCTTGAAAGAAAACAAACATGTATGCCAGTATGGACGAGTATCTGAACATGCCTTCCATGCCAAAATTCACGAACTGTTCGTGAATATTGTTTGCCAAAAAGGTACTGAAATCAAACTGGGTGGTGGGTTTTTCGTCAGTGGAGAAAATGGATAGAAAACCTAGAATGGGCTCATCTACCCACTGATCAGAATAATATCCCAACATAGTTCAAAGGGATGAGATTACCTGGTTTCCCTTAGTTGAGAACAAGGAGGACGGGTAAGGAGGATTTGTGGAGGGAAATTGAGTGGATGGGGGAAGGAAAAGCTCGAATATTTGAGCTCTTTGGGGGAAAGTCATTTTCTGGTACAATTCGGTGAGAATTTCCAGGCTGAAGGGGGACGCAGAGTCGGCTCAGGGAATTTGCATCATCTGGTCTATGGGTTCATGCGTGATGAGGAACAGGATCTCCCCTGAAGAGGAGATGATGGCTCTTTGTTCGGGAATATAGTGAGCTTGACACTTGAGAGAAAACTCGGGAAAATGGTGGATCTGAGGGAAAAGGTAGAGGGGTAAATTGGACTCCCAGAGTCCAATTTCATCACTCTGGTCCAGGAACACTTCCCTGAGACATGACTGGAGGTCTGAGAAATTGAAATCACATTTGGTATTTGTGATTAATCTATCTTTGTCGACCAGTGGGATCTTGTCCAGGTTGACAGGAGGTGGGAGAAATAGATTCTCCTCTCCTTCTGCTTGTCTGGGCTTTGGCGCCATTTCTGCAACAGTACCTGCAATAAACACAACGTTAGTGGGGGTGACTAACTGTGGATGAGGGCAACGAAATGTAACAGAGGAATAAGCTGTGAATTTCTCTGGTGCGATGGGTGAATAGTGAATGTAAGGGGAATAACGATAGTTTTATTTAAACTGGGGTTGGTTGGGCGCGGGAGACAGGTCAGCTGGATAACGGATGTGTTATCCAGTAATAAATGGCCAACGGATCACTATGAGGGTGAGATGGCAGGTGACGGTGGCTGAAAGATACGGATGGGTGATGTGGCGGCTAGGGATTGGAGGTAAAAGTCACGATAAGGGGCTTGCCATGAGTGAAAAGGGGGGAGGGGACTGATAACAGTTATTGGATGTGACTAACTCAGGAAGAAGTGGAAGGTGACGTCCATAAGTGATGGAGGTCTGTCAGATAGCAGATGGTGACGGGACTCGGGGCAATAGATCGACGCCATGTATGACAAGGAGCTCGCCAGAGGGAGATAACCATTCCGAACCCCCCCCCTCGGTTAAAAGTAGATCATCCAGGGGGGTCCAAAAACCATTTTGGGCCATTGATCAACGCGCTCGTTTCCTGGCCATAGATCTTAGCGTTCCGTTTATCACTCATTCCGGACCCCCCCCTCCATTAAAGGCAGAACGAACGGGGGGGTCTAGAATCCAATCTTGATCGTTGATTTAGGCGCTCAATCCAGGGTTGTCAAGATGTGCACAAATGTTATCAGCGATTCCGGACCCCCCCCGGTTAAAAGTAGAATGGTC
>JZKD02S1674113.1:276612-298297 GCA_000966675.3 Picea glauca | reverse complement strand
TTTCTCTTTTTTTCTTTTTTTTTTCTTTTCTTTTTTCTTTTTTATTTTCCTTTTCTTTTCTTTTCAAATTATTTGCAGAATGAAAAATCATTTGTCAACAAAAACACTAGAGACAAATAATATCCCAGTCACCAATTGATTCCTATAACTTATAGGGTGATAACAGCGTAGACCTAGGACCACAAAAGATTTATCCACTCCTAGCTTTACCACTCCTCCTCTTGTTACTGTTGCTGCTACTGTACAGAGAGAAACATCTGCTGACTCAATCCCCTTAGCCTTCTCTCTGAATCCCCCATTGTTTCCTCGTCCACCTGTAAGCTCGTTTCCAGTATCCCTTGTTCGAGCTCCTTCTCCTCTGAGCTCTCCTCCACCTAATATTCCTATGGCAGGAGCAAATTCCCCCATGACTAGAATGGAGGCTATAATAGCTACTAGGTATTCTCCCCTTGTGTTACCTCATCCTCTCAATGCCCTTCCAGCAGAGCTACCTTAAGCAACTGGCCAAATTTACAGGCGAAGGGGACATCGCTGCAAAAGAGCACCTTGAAGCCTTTTACAGTTTTACAGATGATCATGTTATCATGCATGCAAACATATGGATGAGAATTTTTGTCCATAGCCTTAAAGGTGAGGCTAGAAAGTGGTTTAGGGCCCTACCTCTTGGATCTATTAATGGGATTGAGGCTTTGGATAATTCCTTTTTGAGACAGTGGGGAGACAAAAAAGACTTCATGTATTACATGACGGAGTTTGGGTCTTTGAAGAGAAAGGAAGGAGAGTTTGTCTCTGACTTCTTCAAGAGATTCAATAAGATGTACAATAAGATCCCCACTGAAATAAAACCCTCATAAGCCTCCGCTAAAATCACTTATGCTAGTTCTTTTGATCCTGATTTCTTCCTTTTGTTGAGGGAAAGGAGAGTGACTACACTAGCTCGCATGCATGATGCAGCCGTGGAGGTAGAGTCTAACATATTGGTTGTTGACCAACTCAGGAACAAGGTTGATAGAGATGTACCCAGAAAGAGACCTGAAGCCTCCCCATCCCATTCCTTTCCCCTTCCCTTCAGACAGATGAGGTAACTAAAATGCTAAAATCGCTTTCAGCTAAAATGGAAAGGTGGGAGTTAGAAGGGAAGCCCATGTATAGAAATCCCCAAAATAATGATAACAAAGGCTTCAAGAGGCCTAGCAACAATGTTCCACAGGCTTTGCCAAGGGAGCAAAGGATCAAAGACAGGGATGAGTAGAGGATTCAAACCCCTCTCCAAAATAGCCTAGTTGCTCATGAGGAAGGAGAGGAGATAGATGAGCTCAACCCTAAAATTCACTGTATTGAAGACACCTTCCCTTTTCCCCATTTGACTCAATATATATATGAAGAATCCCTTATGAACAGTCAATTCAATGAGTTGGGAAAAGGGGAAAAGGCCAACAACACTCCTAACATATATCATCTCAGTTCAAAGAAGAAAGAAGGGAATTTTGATAGCCATGATCAGCCCCTCATAGCGGAAAAACCTGCTAAGCCTGCTACAATCACTACTAAAGAGAAGAAAACTCATAATACTTCGTCGGAAACCAAAGAACCTGTCTCTGAGGTAAGGGAAGCTCCTAAGCCTTTTCCCTCCTTTAGTTTTGAGCATGAAATTCAAAAGATTAGAATTCTCGTACCCGTCTCAGAACTAGTTAAAAATTAAGACTTCAAAAGGTCCCTCTCCAAACTGCTACAATCTGAGTCCCCCCAACCTTCCTCAGACTCAGTAAATCTTCAATATGAAAAGCCAGTAGTCATCCTAGGTCCCATGGTAGAAGGCATAGATGATTCATCCCCTCCCTTCTACACATCCCTGAACATACATGACAAAGTGCTGCATAATTGCCTCATGGATTTAGGAGCTTCCCACAATGTTATGCCCAAAATAGTCATGGAAGAATTGGGATTGGAAGTGACAAAGGTTTATCATGATTTGTACTCTTTTGATTCAAGGAGGGTGCAATGCCTTGGATTCATCAAATACTTGGTGGTCTCTTTATTTTAGCTGCCAATGAAGAGTGTGGTCATGGACATTGTAGTAGTTGATGTTCCCCCCAAGTTCGACATGCTGTTGTCAAGATCTTGGATTAGAAAACTTGGAGGAACATTACAGATGGATCTCACATATGCCACCATTCCAGTCTTTGTAGGGAAACATAGGAGGTTGTACAGAGAATCTCAGTTGGCCTACATTGTTAGTGACAAAGCAGACCCCACCAATCATCCTATCTTTGCACTTGACACTGATTTGGGGTCTAGTTTATTGCAGATCACTGAGACTCCTGAAGCCCCATTTCAAATTAGAAAGCAACCCATATTTAATCATGAGATACCTCCTCCACCCACCTCTATTTGGAAAATGTTCTTTGATGAAGCTTCTTCTAGCGAAGGTGCTGGCGCTGGAGTGGTTCTTGTGGCCCCTTGGCAGGAAGCCATATCCCTGTCATACAAGCTGGAATTTGAAGCTACCAATAATGCGAAAGGATATGAAGCTCTTGTTATGGGCTTAAGGGTTGTAAAATAAATGGGAATTGAGGAGGTAGAAGTGTTCGGAGATGCTGAGTTGATAATCCAACAAGTCAGGAATGCTTATCGGGCTAAGCATCCTCGGTTCAAAAGTTACAGAAATGAGGTGTGGGACATGATTGATAATTTCTTCTCAGCTTTCAACATTTCTTTTATTCCAAGAGAGGAGAATACTTTGGATGATTCCTTAGCTATCTCAACTAGTTTGTTCAGGATCCCTCTGCTGCCTAAGACCAAATATGGGGTCAAGATAAGATATAGGCCATTTGTTCTAGACAATATCAAGCATTGGAAGGTATTCGAAGATGATCTTGAAATCAGAAAATTTCTTCAGTCCGTCGACGAATTCTCCACTTTGCACATTGATCAGGACCCTGATCCCGAAGGTGACCCTCACCCTGAGGTATTTTTAAATAAAATTATTAATCACCATATTATTTAGCTGCCTAGCAATCACATCCCCAAGGGATTAGTCCCTTTAGAAAGATTGTTCGATGGGAATGATGTGGCAGTAAAGGGTAGGGTTTCAAATGAAGATGTTGATACAGATGAATGCAACATTGGAACACAGGAGGATCCTAAGTTTGTCAAGTTGTCAAGCAGCCTGACCAAAGAACAGAGGGCCGAATATACTGAGTTATTAAGAAAATTTGTTGATGTGTTTGCATGGACCTATGAAGACCTCAATACATATGACACATCTGTCATTGAATACAAGATCCCATTGAAGGAAGAGGCTAAGCCGTTTAGGTAGAAGGTAAGACAGATAAATACCATGTTGTTGCCTGTCATGGAGAGAGAAGTGAAGAAGTTGTTAGATGCCCAAATCATTGTCCCCTTGATATATTCTGAGTGGGTGGCCAATTTGATCTTGGTGAGGAAGAAAAGTGGAGAAATCAGGCTCTGTGTTGATTTCTGAAACCTGAACATGAGCTCAAAGAAAGACAACTATCCCTTGCCCAACATGGAACACATATTGTAGAGGGTAACTGGTGCATCTAGGATATCCATGATTGATGGTTTTTCTGGCTATAATAATATATCATTCATGCCTGAGGACAGAGAAAAAACAGCCTTCACTACTCCTTGGGGCACATTCATGTATGCCAAAATGTCTTTTGGACTAATGAATGCAGAAGCAACATTTCAGTGAGCCATGGACATAGCCTTCATTGGGGAGAAATATCAATTTGTGGTGATCTATTTGGATGACATCCCAGTTTTCTCCAGGTCTGATAATGAGCACTGTTGTCACTTGAGGAAAGTTTTCTTGAAATGCCTGAGGTTTGGCCTATCCTTAAATCCCAAGAAATCTTTGTTTGCTATGAAGGAGGGAAAGTTGTTAGGCCATATAGTATCAGCAGAGGGAGTGAGAATTGATCCCAGCAGGGTAGAGGCAATTCATACCCTGTCACTTCCTAGGTCTAGAAAAGAAGTCCAGGCTTTTCTAGGGAAGATTAACTTTCTGAGGAGGTTCATCTCAAATTTTGCTGAGGTGGTGAAACACATCACAGCCATGCTCAAAAAAGGAAATGAAGTAAAATGGACTGTTGAACCCAGGGAATCTTTTGTCCAAATAAAGAAGGCATTGACTAAGGCACTTGTGCTGATCAGTCCTGATTATTCCAAGGATTTCCTAATTTTTTCTTTTTCTTCTTTTGATACAGTAGAAACAGTCTTATTGCAGAAAAATGAGGAAGGGTGAGAGCAACCTATTTCCTTCTTCAGTAAGGCATTGAGAGATGTAGAAATCAGGTACGAGATCATGAGAAGCAGGCCTATGCCTTGGTGAAATATCTCAAATCTTTCAGAGTCTATGTCTTGCACTCAAGAGTGACTACATACATTCCTTCAACCTCTGTGAAGGACATCCTTATACAGCCTAACATAGATGGGAGAAGAGGTAAGTGGATTGCTAAGATCCTGGAGTTTGACCTGGAGATAAATCCCACCAAGTTGGTAAAAGGGCAGGGTTTAACCAAGATGCTGGTTGAATCAAATTGCAATGCCTTGGGGGTTAGCTTCATGAATTCTTTCTCAAGAAATCAGCAAGCCGAGTCGCCCAACAAAAGCTCTCGGGGTGGCTTATCACTAGCAGAATGCACCTGGTATAGAGACATTTTGTACTTTCTGCAAGAGTTGAAGCCTCCTGATGGAATGGGAAAAAGAAAGGCAAGATATTTAAAGCTTAAGGTTGTCAGATATTTCCTTATTGACCAAGTCTTACACTGGAGGGATCCTCTAGGGGTGTTTCTGAGGTGTCTCAATCCACATGAAGCCCATAAAGTTATGTTTGATTTCCACAACGACCTTTGTGGAGGGAATCATTTCTGGAAGACCATAGCCCACAAAAGTCTCAGGGCTGGGTACTACTGTCCCACCTTATTCACTGATGTCTACAAAGAAGTCAGAGCTTGCATCAAATGCCAAAGGTTATCAGGAAAGCAGAAGTTCAAATCTCTGCCACTAAAGCCTGTAGTAGCTTCAACACCCTTTCAACAGTGGGGGTTGGACTTCATTGGGGAAATTCATCCTCCTTCAAGTGGCCAGCATAGATGGATCCTAACTGCAACAGACTATTTCACCAAGTGGATAGAAGCTGCCCCCACCAGGAGTGCTTCGCACAAAGTAATTATCAGCTTCCTGGAGGATATCATAGCCAGATTTGGCTGCCCCAACAGAATTGTCACTGATAATGCTGCTTCTTTCAAGTCTAAGCCTCTGGTTAAGTTCTGTGAGCAGTTCAATATTTCACTAATTCACTCCACTCCCTATTATCCTCAAGGAAATGGACTAGCATAATCTTCCAATAAAATCCTAATCAAGCTCATTAAAATATTATTGGAAGACAATAAGAGGGCCTGGGATTCAAAGCTCAAATTCTCTCTATGGGCCGATCGAGTGACAACAAAGAAGTCTCTGGGCACCTCACCTTTTCAACTTGTTTATGGGACGGAGGCTATTTTTCCCACTCAGATCGCTTTACTTGTAGCAAAATTCTTTCAAGATCATGAAGGAGAGCCTGACCATATGGTCAGAAGAATTCGTCAAGTGGTGGAAGTGAAACAGATCAGGGAGAAGGTAATGGAAAGAGCTTACAATCATCAGCAGAAGATCAAGCAAGTCTTTGACAAGAAGGCCAGGAAGAAGGAATTTGAGCTGAAAAATCTGGTGCTTAAGTGGGATGCACCCAGGTAGGATAGAGGCAAACACAACAAGTTTGACGCCCTGTGGATTGGGCCCTTCAAAATCTTTGAAGTATTCTCGAGCAACACTTACAGGTTGCAGGATTTAGAGGGTGAAGAAGTTTTTAATGGCCCAGTAAATGGGCATTTCCTGAAGAAATGTTTTTTCTAAGCCGTAAACGGCTCCTCTGTTTTTGTAAATATTGTTTTTCTATTTATCTTCGGCTTAATAAATGACCCCATAGCCCAACAGAAAGGCACTGGAACTGCAGAATGAGTTCTTATAGCATCACAGGGACGACACTATCTCCCATGGAGCCTAATGTTAGCACCTAAGCATGTAGGGGGTATTTTTCCTAATAGGTGACCTCCTTTGGCGAAAAGATGGAAAGAAGTGGGGTAAAAATCCACTTACCCTAAGTTTGGGGAACAAACACACGTTTCATTAAGCGACAGGAAAATCTGGGCAGCCAAAATCCGTGCGCCCAGATCTATGGTCAGGGTTGGATTCTGGAGCCCCCCCGCAATTCTACCTTTAAAGGGGAGGGGGGGGTCCGGAATTAGTCATGAATCTCTCAACGACCTAGATTAAGAAGCCTAGATCTGCAGCAGAGGATTAATTCTTGACCCCCCCAGCCATTCTACCTTTAATAAGGGGGGGGGGTCTGGAATGGGTGGTTTCATGTGGGCCCTCCTAAAATCCCCTTGTCACATCTCCGACTCCCTCCGCTTACCTCCTTCCTCCATGTTCCTTCCACTCAGCACCATTCTGGCCTACCTTTTTCCCATTTCCTCGCTCCCACCTGTCATCTCCTACCATGTGCCTCTCTCTTGCTCCACGTCACTCCCACCTGTGTTGTGTCCCCACTCCCTAACTTGTCACATTGAGGCCTCCTTGTCACCTTCTTGTGGCACATCGCCTCATCATTTGGTGTCACAGCCTCCATTTTTTCGCCACCTGGTGCTTCCACCTCAGCACCTCTCTTCTCACCCTCACAGTGTTGACGCCATCGCCCTTGTCATACCCTCATCCACATCTGCCGTATGAGTCCCCTCGCAATAGTCCAAAAAAGCAGCAAAGGCCAAAGGGATACTGCCACGTCCTGCAGATGCAGAGTTGACCAAGCCGTGCTTGATCCCGAGAATGTAGTTATTGAGGCATTTGATGGTGGTTGAACGTCGTCTCCTTCCATAAATATAAGGTCGGGAAAGGACAAAGCGTAGAGGCAGATTGTCAGTCTATCCTGACAAGGATCGCGTTTGACAAAAGACTTCATGGGAAGTCTGACCAACGTCTACATGCGTAGCCTGACAGAGAATCTCCTCGACGTCAAGCATTGAACTCATGATGTGATCGTGCCTTCAACGCCTGAGTCAGTTCCAAGTATATGTAGGCATTTTTTCCATTTTTGTAGGGATCGATGGTAGAGCTAAGCTCCCGACTGTAAATCTTTAACAAAGCCTCTGGTTCTCTGGTGATACAATGATATTTTGAGATTTCTTGTTTAATGGCAGCCAACCTCCTCCTTTCCTTGTTCCTCTGAATCTGAAATCCAAGGTATGGATGATCCAGTCAGGTGTTGCTGTAACTGTATGATGCATGTTTGATTGTATTAGTTCCACAACATTTGAGGTTTATTTTGAAGTTTCTTTGGTCTGAGAGGATCTCATATTTGAGACTTTTCCCCTTTCTTTTCCTTCACTTACTCACCACTATGCAAACTTACTGGCTCAAGTTGAATCAAGACCTCACATGTCCTTGCTGTTCCAACCCAGTTTTTTGAGTGAACAATATCGTTCTGAGTTTACTTCCATTCGATCACCCCCTTTATAAACAAACTGTGACATAAACTAATGGGCCTCAGGCTTACTCCTGCTGCAATCCGAGAGTGACTTCTATAGACAACACCATGCATCAACCATGCATCAACCTTGACTCATTAATATGTACCAACAACATCAACTATACACCTCATGTATGCACCAACTCATCAACTATACACCTCATGTATGTGCCAACTCATCAACTACTTGTCTCAACCATGTACCCAACTTGTACCTCAACCATATACCAAAGACATACACCAATATAACCATCAAAAGTTATCTAACAATTCATCACTCTATTTATAAACCAAATACCATAAAACCTTACATCAAACCATGTGCCACAACCTTAGTGTTATGTAGCAACACATCACAACCAAAAGACCAATACCCATATGCCAAATACCAACAACAAAATACCAACTGTATCCCTCAACAAATCTGATATATGCAACAATATTGAACATCCAATATCATCTCAATAGATAAACTCTAGCTCACAAAACATACCTCAAACAAGATGTGCCATATCTCTCACAAATAGACCCCAACCATGTTGTTGCCGCAATTTTTCTGCCACACTTTTTCTACCGCGATTTTTCTTCCTCACTTTTTCTTCCGCGATTTTTCTGCCTCGATTTTTCTACTGCACTTTTTCTGCCACGATTTGTCTTTCGCACTTTTTCTGTCGCAGGTTTTCTGCACTTTTTCTGCCACACTTTTCTTGCTACACTTTTTCTGCCACACTTTTCTGCTGCAATTTTTCTCTATCAATAATACCTTCCCAAATAACCTTTCACAAAATAAATATTCAATGATATTCAAGTGATTGAAATGAGAGATCCTTGCCTCTTATTCATACTTTCATGTAGCTTCCTCAAGGGGTTACCTTTTAACCATGTTAACCCACTTTCATTATTTTAGGGTTAACCAACTTCTAACCACTTGTCCACTTAGTAATTTCTCCATTAACTTTATTATTTAAATAATTTCTTTTGTATCCACTTTGACTTATAGTACACTCATCACTTCACTTTATTATTTACCTTCTAAAATCTCTCAAACCACTTTCCTTATTTTAGGGAGTTCTCCATTAACTTTATTATTTAAATAATTTCTTTTTCATCCTCTTTGACTTATCATCACTTCAATTTATCATTTAAATGATTTATTTTTTGCAAACACTTTGGCTACTTTGACCTTTTAGGGCTTCTATATGACTCATGAGGGTTCTCCAACTTCACATGGCCATAATTCTCTAACCGTGAGAAGTTATGTGACGTTCCACATACCACTAGAAATGTCATGAAGTGTACTATCCATATAGAATAGTCTTACCTACAAATATATCAAAACTCATACCATTATCCATCAAACAAACTTGGGTCCATTACCCAAACCTTTGTGCTACCATAATTCTCTATCAGACTTTCTTCAAGGGTTGACATCAATGACAACCAACCCAATTAATCAACAATCTCCCCCTTTGGCATTGATGGAAACAATATGATGCAATACTGAAGTCATGTCATGAAATACTGAAGTCATATCACTCATTCTCCCCCTATGACCATCGCTCCCCTTAGAACCATGCCTCTGTGTTCTTCATATGATAAATCTCTCCCCCTTTGTCATCAATGGAAAATATATCTATCCATTCGGGGTTGCTCCCCCTAACTGAATTGTCCTTGGGGATACTCCCCTTGAATCAACTCTTCCTGAAATTGATCTCCTGACCTAAATTGTCCTCTTTCTGGTGCTTCCTCGTGTAAATCTAATACATATAAGATAATCATTCAAAAGCATTCATTTTGGAGTAGAAATAACTCTGAGTCTCTAGCGAAGATACTCAAAGGCTTCTTGTGGAAGCGATTTTGTAAATATGTCTGCCACTTGTTCTTTTATTCCCACATATTCAAATCTGATGTTCTTTTTTGCAACTTGTTCCTGTAGAAATTGATACTTTATTGGAATGTTCTTTGTCTTGGAGTGCATCACCGGGTTCTTTGAAATACTGGTGTCACTTATATTATCACAATAGATTGGAATGGGCTCATCATACTCAACCTGTATATCTGTCAGAGTTTGTTTCATCCATAGAACCTATGTACAACATGCTACTGCTACAATATACTCTTCCTCGGTTGTAGATAAAGATACCGATGATTGTTTATTTATTAGCCATGATACTAAACACTCATCCAAGTAGATCATTGCTCCACTGGTGCTTCATTGGTCATCAATGCAACCTGCCCAATCTACATCTGTGTAGGATAAAAGTGATAGATCCTTTCCTTTTGGATACCATAATCCAAACTCTTCTGTTCCTTTGAGATATCTGAAAATCCTCTTCACTGCTAATACATGTGAATCCTTTGGTGCTGCTTGAAATCATGCCACCTGTCCAACTGCCTACATTACATCTGGTCTAGATGTTGTCACATATAGTAGGATATTAATCATTGCCCTGCATTTCCTCTGATCTATAGACTTTGAATCATCATCTTTTCTCAACTTGCAATTGGTTTACATGGGAGTGATAACTGGTTTGCAATCTTCCATTTCAAACCTCTTTAGAATTTCTCTGATATACTTGGTTTGAGAAGTAAAAATTCATTGGTTTCTTTGACATATCTGAAGTCCCAGAAAGAAGGATAGTTCTCCAAGTAATGACATTTCAAATTCATTCTTCATATCCTTTGAAAATTTATGGCTTAACCTGTCATTATCATTACCAAAAATAATATCATCAACATAAACTTCAATTAATAAAATACTATCTTGACTTACCTTGATGTAGAGGTTGTTGTTTGCAGTTCCTTTTCTGAATCCTGCCCGTTGTAGATATTTATCCAGTCTAGAGTACCATGCTCTAGGAGCCTTTTTTATACCATACAAGGCCTTCTTTAATTTACACACATAATCTGCGTTCTCTAACAACTGAAATCCTTTTGGTTGTTCAATGTAGACTTCTTCTTCAAGTTCCCCATTCAGAAAAGATGATTTTACATCCATCTGATACACTTTAATATTTTTGGAGCATGCATAAGCTAAAATAAATCAGATTGCTTCCATTCTATCAACTGGAGAAAATGTCTCTTCAAAGGCGATTCCTTCAACCTGTGCATATCCTTTACATACCAATCTATCTTTGTTCCTTGTAACCTGTCCATATTCATTCAATTTATTCCTGTAAACCCACTTTGTGTCGATCACATTCTTATCCTTTGGTCTTGGAACCAATTCCCAAGTGTCATTTTTCTCTATTTGATCCAATTCTTCATCCATGCCCTTATTCCAAAATTCATCCTTGCTGGCCTCTTCAAAATAAGTTGGTTCAATCATAGATGTGAGTGCTAGGTGTGTTTGTTCTGGTGAACGCATTCTTTTTCTAGTATCAACCCCTGCATCTTTGTTTTCGATAATCTGATCTGAAGGATGATTATTTTGTACTTGTCTGCTAGGTGTCTTTGGAGTCACTTGTTGAACTTGCTCTTCTTCTTCTATCGGATACTCTTCGTCTTCCCCTTATTTTTCATCTTTTGTTTCTTCTTCGTAAAGTTGTTCCATTGATTCATTTTCTTCCTCCTTCAATTCTTGTCTACTTGTTTCATCAATTGTTACATTTATGCTTTCCACTATCAGTGTTTCGTGGAAACCTACACATGAGATCTAGCTAAAGCAAGTACAAACAAAGCTTATCAAGAAAACAAGAGAGACTCAATATGGAAGAATGAGAAAATATATTCACACTACTCCAATGAGATGATGATTGATACATAGATCATGATCAATGATACAATCAGTGAGTGGAATACACTCATATATAGGGAAAAAAATTCCATAATTAAAAAAAGAAATCAAGCAGTTAACTTTCCTTAGGAATGCATGCATGCCTAATAGTGATGGTAAAAATAAAAAGTCTAAAATAGAACTAGTCAGTTAACTCCCACTAAACTAGTGTGTTGAAAATAGAAATTTCTCCAACATCCACAACTTTGTTCATTCTCAGGTTGTAACACTTATATTCTTTTCTTGTACTTGAGTAACCAACAAGTAATCATTTGTCCACATGAGAATCAAACTTTCCCATTCTACCATCTTCTCTTTTGATGTAGCATTTGCTTCCAAAAACTCTGAAGTGATTCACATTTGTTGGTCTTCCTTTCCATAGCTAATAGGGAGTTTTGTTAGTGTTGTTTCTGAGCATTACTCTGTTTTGAATGTGAATTGTTGTATGCATTTCCCATGTCCAAAAAATATCTGTCAATTTGGAATCCATTAGCATTGTTCGAGCCATTTCTTGTACTATTCTGTTCTTTCTTTCAACAACTCCATTATGTTGAGGTGTCTTAGCAATGAAGAATTGCCTTTTTATTCCATGAATGCTGCAGTAGTCCATAAATTCCTTTGAAGTGAACTCTCCTTCATTATCAGATCTCAAGCATTTGTTTTTTGAATCCATTTCATTTTCAACCATTTCCTTGTAGATCTTGAAGTTTTCAAAAGCTTCTGACTTATTCTTGAGAAAGAAAACTGTAGTCATTCTTGTATAATCATCAACTAATAACATAAAGTATTTCTCATCTTTTAAACCCTTTGTTGTAGTTAGTCCAAATAGATCAGTAAACACAATTTGCATTGGTATTGTCATTGAATATTCCTTTTATTTGAACCTGGTCTTTGTTTTCTTTCCTTGTTGACAATGCTTTCATAAAGTGTTGGTTGGTTTCGTGATCTGGGGCATTTCTATGACTACTTCTCTTTTGATGACTTTGACAAGTTTATAAAAATGTATGCGACCCATTCTTCTATGCCATAGCCAACTTTCATCTTCCTTTTCTAGACAACACTTTTCATTTCCAATTTCACTTAACACATATATGTTGCTTGAAGTTCTCGCAACTGTAGCAATCAATTTTCCTGAACCTTTTTTTCTTATCTCATACTTTTGTGAATCAAAAGTAACTTTATGACCTTGGTCACACATTTGACTCACACTTAGAATATTATGCTTCATATATTCTACTAGTAGAACATTTTCTGCCTTTGTATTCTTGTTTCCAATTATGACTGTGCATTTTCCAATGATTTTGGATGAATCATCATTTCCGAAGGAGACTGATCCATCTCTTTCCTTTCTTAATGTAAGAAACCTGTCTCTATCACCTATCATGTGTTTTGAACAACCACTTTCAACATACCAACCACGTTTCTTCTGCTTAGCTTGTAGAGCAAGTGTGCATTCTTCATTGTTGTATTGATTCTACTTTCTTATCCATGTCCTTTTCTGAGGTTCCTATATGTGATTGTTGTTGTTTTGTTGTGGTTCTCTAGGAGGGATTATCATTCTGCAATCTTTGGCCATGTGTCCAAAGTTGTTACACTTGTAGCATTTCACTTCAATGCTTAATGATTTAAACTTATTCTAACTTCTTCTCCGTGTTTCACTAGGCCTTCTTGGATAACCCTTTTGTGTATGACTTTTAAATTTGTTTATGTTCTTGTTGTTATGTCTGCAATTCACAACTTTATGTACAAAATTATTACATGCATAACATAAACCAAAAAATATAGTTTGATACGTGGGAGTTGAAGATCTTCAGAAATGAGGTGCTCTTATGAATCCTTCTTCTTCCTGGGACCTATCTGTTTCTGTTGGTTGTTGATTTTGAAATTTGATTCTTCTCAGCGGAGGAGTGTCCCTGTAATTTTCTCTGTATACCTTCCTATCCCCTTTGATTGTTTCTGCATAAATTTTTGGATATGTTTCTTGTTCTGTTGTTTTGGAGCTTGATCCCTTTTCTGTTTGATTGTATCCAAGTCTGGACTTGTCATGAATAGGCCTTTGACTGTTGATAATTTCATTCAAAACTTTTGAACGGTTCTGCATATTTTTCTTTTGAAGATCCTTTCTTAATGTGACAATCTTTGCTTCTAAATTTTCAATGATCCTGTCTCTTTCTTCTAGCTATTCTTTGAGTTCTTCTTCAATTATTTTATATTCTTCAATTTGAACCTTCAAATTTGTTATCATTTGTTCTAATTCTCAACTGTCTTCTTTCTTGTCCAGTTCCTCTTGTAGCTTCTTGTTTTTCCTCTTTTCTCTTTTGATAACTTCTATGGCACTCATCAATTCCTCTCGGTATTCAACTTCTGCCTCTTCAATTTCTTCTTCGACTTCTTCATATTCTACTTCAGAGTCTTCTTTATCATACTCTTCTACTGCCATGAATAGAACCATTTTTGTCTCACTGTCACCGACTTCATCTTCATCTGATGATGAGATGTCTTCTTTGGTGCATAAGCTTTTCTTGAAAACTTTCTTTGTGGTTCTTTTACCTTTATATGTTTGTCTTCTTTTTGAGTCACCTTCATCATTTCTCTTTTTCTTATGAGGACATTTGTTAGCAAAATGGCCAATACCATCACAATTAAAACAAATTAAAGGAAGCTTACCTCTATACCTACCATTGGTTCCCTTGTTCGGTCTTCTAAAAAAGTTGGCCACTTCTTCATCATCTTCCAAGGCGTCACTATTGCTGCTATGTTGTTTTTCTTGTTGCTTTCCCTTTTTCTTTGATATTTTGGATGCTTTGAAGGCTGCTTATTTTACATCTAGATTTTCCTGTTCAGTTCTCATTTCATATGCTGTGAAGATTCCATGTAGTTCATCCATGCTTATTGAGATAAAATCCTCTCTTTCTTCTAGTGCTGATATCTTAGGGTCAAATCTCATAGGAAGAGATCATAATACCTTTTGAACAATTACAGATTCTTGAATTTCTTCTCCCAATCCTATGATTGCATTTACTGTTTCATTGACTCGTAAGAAGTAAGCTATAATATTCTCATCTTCCTTCATCTTTAGTTGTTCGAACTGACCTCTATAAGTTTGAAGCTTTGCTTCTTTGACTTTTGAATCTCCTTCATAAATATTTCGAAGTTTGTCCCAAATCTCTTTAGCGGATTTACAATGTGCAACTTTGGTGAATATTGTTTCACCAAGACCATTCAGAAGTGCATTTGTGGCTTTGGAATTATTCTGACCGAGTTTCACTGCTTTGTCATTTGTTGGAGGAACTGCTAGTACTATGTATCCATCTACAATTGATTGCCAAATTTCAAATCCCTGTGCATGTATATATGTCTTCATCCTTATGCTCCAAAATGCATACTTATGTCCATCAAACTGTGGTATTTTATTTTTATACAAGTTGTTGCTCTCCATGATCTACCATTCAGTGGTTAAACTGATTTCTGAATGAACTGACTCTGATACCAATTGTTGGATTACTAAGTGAGGGGGTGAATCAGTAATAGAGAAATCTAATCCTTTTTAACCATACAATCCAAGTGCTATATCAATGTAGCATTATCATCCAATAACTATAGATTAAATAAGAAATGAAAAAATGAACAATCATACACATACACAGTACACCAGTGTTTTACGTAGTAACCCAAAGCGGGAGAAAACCATAGAATTATTTTTCTTATGTCTTGAATAATTACATTCATTGGAAGCACCAACTTCCTTTGTTTTCCAGCTACAACTGGAAGGAGGCTCCAACCCCCTAGTTTCTTAGGCTACAACCAGAGGGAAGCTCCAACTCCCCAATTCTCTGGCTACAACCAGAAAGAGGCTATAACCCCCTATGATCTCTGACTACAACCAGAATATGGCTACAACCACTTGTCCTTGCACCGTCCAACCGCTCTGAAATATAAATGCCAAATGTAGACAACTTGTCACTGTCACTTAATCAACCACTGCAACTGTCAACTTGTCACTGTCAACCTGTACCAATAATCTGTAACAACCTGTACAAATCAACCTGCACCCAACAACCTATGCCAATAACCTGAACCAACATGTACCATGCATCAAGAATGCATCAACCTTGACTCATCAAGATGTACCAACATCATCAACTATACACCTCATGTATGTGCCAACTCATCAACTACTTGTCTCAACCATGTACCCAACATGTACCTCAACCATATACCAAAGACATACACCAATATAACCATCAAAAGTTATCTAACAATTCATCACTCTATCTATAAACCCTTACATCAAACCATGTGCCACAATCGCACTGTTATGTAGCAACACATCAAAACCAAAAGACCAATACCCATATGCCAAATACCAACTGTATCCCTCAACAATTCTAATATATGCAACAATACTGAACATCCAATACCATCTCAAGAGATAAACTCTAGCTCACAAAACATACCTCAAACAAGATGTGCCATATCTCTCATAAATAGACCCCAACCATGTTGCTGCCGCGATTTTTCTGCCGCACTTTTTCTACCGCGATTTTTTTGCTGCACTTTTTTTGCCACGATTTTTCTGCCGCGATTTTTCTATCGCACTTTTTTTGCCGCAGTTTTTCTGCCATGATTTTTCTGCTGTGATTTTTCCATCACACTTTTTTTGTCGTACTTTTTCTGCTGCACTTTTCCTGCCACACTTTTTCTGCTGCACTTTTTCTGCCACACTTTTCTTGCCACACTTTGTCTGCCGCACTTTTCCTGCTGCACTTTTCTACTACAATTTTTCTCTATCAATAATACCTGCCCAAATAACCTTTCATAAAATAAATATTCAATGATATTCAAGTGTGATCAAAATGACATAGCCTTGCCTCTTATTTATACTTTCATGTAGATTCCTCAAGGGGTTACCTTTTAACCATATTAACCCACTTTCCTTATTTTAGGGTTAACCAACTTCTAACCACTTGTCCACTTAGTAATTTCTCCATTAAATTTATTATTTAAATAATTTCCTTTGTATCCACTTTGACTTATAGTACACTCATCACTTGACTTTATTATTTACCTTCTAAAATCTCTCAAACCACTTTCCTTATTTTAGGAAGTTCTCCATTAACTTTATTATTTAAATAATTTATTTTTCATCCTCTTTGACTTATAGTACACTCATCACTTCAATTTATTATTTAAATAATTTCTTCTTTGTAAACAATTTGACTACTTTGACCTTTTAGGTCTTCTAGATGACTCATGAGGGTTCTCCAACTTCACATGGCCATAATTCTCTAACTGTGAGGAGTTATGTGATGTTCCACATACCACCGGAAATGGCATGACATGTACTATCCGTCTAGAATAGTCTTACCTAAAAATATATCAAAACTCATATTATTATCCATCAAACAAACTTGGGTCCATTGCCCAAACCTTTGTGCTACCAGAATTTTCTACTAGACTTTCTTCAAGGGTTGACATCAGTGACAACCAACACAATTAAGTGCCTACTTCAATCCATAGAATTCCTTCTTTAAACTGCACACATGTGTCTCCCTTGTTGGATCATGTTGTCATTAATGCCAATGGTTTGATTGATTGATGTCATTGATTAATGTCACGTGATGGATTGATTGATAGGCTCGATTGATTGATGATTGATGAACAATGTATATGTATTGTCCTTGATGAGAATGATAGATGTCAAGTGGAAACCAATCAATGAAGATTGATCAATGAGTTTTCATTGATATGATGAAGATGAATCAATGAGTTGTACTTGTCATTGATACATAATGCATAGTTGATGTATATGATGCAGTGGTGGATTGATGCAAAGATGAATCATTATAGTCTTATCATGGTTGATAAGGTACACAAATGGATGAACTCCAAAGTGGTCCCCTTATGGTGAAATCCCTCACAGGAAGACACTTTGTGGATTGAGTTATCCTAGAAGAATGTTTGGAGGACCCATGCTTGTATGTGGAATAATGAGATGGAGATCAATGAATTTGTTGGTGAAAATATCCTATATGGATGGTTCTTTTCATGCCATTTCTGGTGGTATGTGGAATGTCACATAACTCCTCATGGTTTGAGAGTTATGGCCTTACCAAGTTGGAGGACCCTCACATGTTGGCTTGAAGCCCCAAAAGGTCAAAGAAGTCAAAGTTCTTGAAAAGAAGAAATCATTATTTAAATGATAAAGTAAAGTGACAAAGTCAAGTTGGATTACTTAAATAATAAATATAAGTGACAAAATCAAGAAATGATAAAGTAAGATGACAAAATCAAGAAGGAATATTTAAATGATAAAGTATTGGAGAACTTTATATTTATGGAAAGTGGTTAACCCTAAAATAAGGAAAATAAGTTAAGTGACCTAGAAATGGGTTAAGTGACCTAACAATGGGTTAAGTGACCTAGAGGATGAAAGTATAAATAAGATAGAAATGATCTCTTGTAGAATATCCTTTTTTGGTGGATCAATGGAGAGATTCTTGTGAGAATATCTTTTGGAGTATTGACGGAGAGATTCTTGTGAGACCATCTTTGGTGTGGATCTCTTGAGCATGATTGAAGATCTATTTTGAGAAAGAGATCATGAGGAGGATCTCATGGACGGATCAAATTTTCAGCAATGTCGGAGATCTTGACGACAAAAATATCGGAGCTTCAGAAACCCTAGTTTCTGAGATATACGCAGGTTGTAATGGGCTAGGGCACGTACATACGTGGACTGTATGAGGACAGGGTGCGTACAATGAATAAGATCATGGAGATTTGTGTTTGAGCTAAAGACTGAAGAAGGGTCCAGATCTGCATTCTATGGGCTCATATCTGTCACTGAGACACTGGTATGGTTACATTATTGTCTTGATGGATAGTATTGCTTGTTGTGTTGTGAATGCTTAGGGAATTATTGGTATGACTACTGTGATGAGGTTTATGTTGGTTGATGGAGTAAGAAACACTCTTATGATTCAGTACTAATATGATGGCTATAGTATGCTGATTGCTTATGCATGATTGAGTAGCATACATATTGATTGGTTGTGGAGCATGAATAAACTATTGGAGACCTTGGATGTGTTGTGACTGGCTGGTGGTCAGTTTGGACAGTGAGAGACAAAAGATATTGATGAATTGGTTGTAGAGGATCTGAGTTGATATTGAAGGATAAACTCTATTTTCACACGCATGTTTCATTATACACTGGTTGCGTACATACACAGGCTGTAGTGAGCCAGGGCGCGTACACACGCGGGCTGTACTACAGACAGGTCGTGTACCTGTTGATAGATTGATATCTATTGAGGATTATTGCCTCATATCAGTTGGTGTTGAGTGTGTAAGATGAGTCTTGGATGATAGAGTCGGTGCTCTTGTAGAGTTGTACTCTATTCAGTTGTTGCTGAAAAACCCCAAGGATTGTAGTCCATAATAAAAAGAAAATTGTACATACATCTTGTGTTCTTTGTGGTGATGACTTATTGATGATATGTGTTGCGGATATATGTTGCTGATATATGTTCACATCTAAATGGTTATAAATGACAACAATAGGTAATGAGTAAAGGTTGAATGCTAATTGATGATTTTTTTGTATAAGAGGGAAGTTTTGGGAAAATGAGCCCCATGCTCATTTGCCCCCCCTCTAAGTGTGGTAGGTGTGTCCAACATCCCTGTCATGTGTCTCAAATACTTGTGGTTGTTCCACATAAACCTCTTCCTCTATTACCCCATTCAAAAATGTCATCTTCACGTCCATTTGATGAACCTTCCATTTCATCACAATAGCTATTGAAAGAAGAACCCTTATTGAAGTATATATTTCCACATGATAAAAATTCTCCTTGTAGTCAATTCCTTCCTTCTGATAAAATCCTTGTGCTACAAATATAGCCTTGTATTTCTCAATGCTTCCATCTGCAACATGATTTGTCTTGAATATCCACTTGGAGCTCACAACTGATTTTTCCTTGGGTCTGGGAACCACATCCCAAATGTCATTCTTCACTATTGACTAGTATTCCTTTACCATGGAATCCTTCCATTCTTTCTTTCCTATAGCTTCTTCATAGCTGGTAGGATCTACATTAATGATATCACACAATAATCCCACATAGTCGTGATACAGTTTTGGTTTCTTTACTTTCCTATATGATCCATCCTGGGCACCATATCTCTCTGGATCTTTGATGGCCTCTTATGCCCAAGATGGTATTCTTTTTGTGTAGGCTTATCCATAGGCCTCTATGGTTTGGCCATATCCTAATCCGCAGGAATGGATTCCTCTGCTTCTACTTCTCTTGTATGTGTGGCTCTAGGAACTCCATTCTCTTCATCATGAGATTCCTTTCCAGGACCCTTCTTTGATTTTTGAAAAGCTACATCCTCATTGAAGGTTATATCCCTACTAATATCAATCTTCCAGTGACCAGGTGTCAAGCCCTAAATAGTGGCACATTACCCCTTAATTGGGGCATATTACATTAGTATTTTTATTTTATTTATGTTGGCTTGGGTCCATTAGTTGTAATTGTGCCTCCTAGTCTCCTATAGATACCAAGGAGACATTTTCATTTGGAATCATCTTGTATTTGTAAATTTATGTGGTGTATAAGGAGGTTTCCCCTCGAAGAGGGTTATTATCTGAAATTATCTCTTTATCAAGGTGTTGAGTACTTATTTTGATGTTTTTTATGCTATTTTGATATTTGGTTTTTAACATTTGGTATTAGAGCTCAAGGTATTGGGGTTTCACTATTGCATCTGAGACACCTTGTAATTTTCACTATAACATTTTTTCTAAGAAGTTTCAGAAGGAAATCCTTGAAGGATATTTAGAAGATGGATCAAGGTACTTGGGGTTCAAATTTCATCTCCTGAGGCCTTATACTTTTGGTGATATAGCCTGTGTAATATAGGGTGCTAGAATCATCTTGAATTTGGTCATCATGGAATTTTATCTATAAAATATTTTCAGTGATGTTTTTGACCCTGAAACGCTAATTCTATTCATAGAAATTATCAAGGTAGATACGATAAAAATTTCAGCTTCTGGGTCATCCTACTTTTGTAGATACACCCTGTGTAAGATAGTGTAGCTGACTAGTCATATTAACTAGTCTCAAATAGGTGTTCTGGTTAAAACAATGATATCTTCTTCAATGAGTATCCAAATTAAGTGAGATTAGTTGCATTGGATAGTGAGAATTTTGTAGTATTTATGGTGCAAGTTTAATAATCAAATATCATATATTGTTCTCTTGGATCGCTTTACAAGTACACTCTCCTGGAAGGGATAAAAATAATCAAGGTGTGGGAAAGTTACCATAAATTCCACTTGGCACATCCAATTTTGATAAGACGTATGGCATTGCAGAGAAGACATATCAGAGAACTACAAAAATAAATTTTGATACCTAGAAGGGCCAAAATTTTGGAGATACAGCAAAATAAATATCGTCTAGCAGAACCACCTCGAAATCAATGTTTAAAAGTGATACTTGGCCAACATGCCGCCGAAAAAGGGAACTTATACACCAAATAAGCCTTCTGATAGTCCTACTTGGACTCTTGATGAAGGTGAAGAAATGCGCAGGGACATAAATGATTTACAAAAGAAGACAATAACAAAAGATGAACTACAAGGGATGATGGATTCAACTGAAGCTAAGTTGGAGGCAATAATGTCTACTAAGATGGATGGTTTAAAAAGGGAGATGATGGAAGGATTGAAAAATTTCCTAATAGAGAGGCCACCTGAAAGTGAAAATGTATCCCATGAAATTCATGATGAGGACATAAGGAAGATGAATCAATACTAGAGAAGCTCCAACTTTGGGTTGAATACCAACCACTTTCCTAATATCGATATGAGGAATTTTGATGGCAAGGATCCAATCACATGGATACTTCAGATAAAGAAGTTATTTGATCTACATGATGTTCCACACACACAAAATGTACGAATTACTTCTTTATATCTAGAACCCAATCAATTTGTCTGGTATCAATGGCTTTGTTCTTACAAATCACTTATCACTTGGACAATTTTCATAGAAGAAATGATAGCACACTGTTATCCCTGATATCTAGGGATAACTAGGAGATCATGTCTCGAGGCCCACATGGTCCTAGACGTGGAGTACCAAGAGCAGGGTTGACTTGAGCATGGCCCTTGAGGGCCCATCTCTCTTCTTCTCCACCAGACTTGTCCTGTCAGCAGTAGCAGCTTCCATCACCACCGACCTGGGCTTGCATCGGAGAGGACTCTTGCTCCATGAGGTAATTGGTCCGAGGTATCATGG
>JZKD02S1674113.1:224008-257593 GCA_000966675.3 Picea glauca | reverse complement strand
GCCAAGTCTCCATGCCATGTCATCATGCCACATAATCATGCCACGTCACTATATGGAATGTATAGACTGCCCCGTGGAAAAATCCTATTGGTCCACGGATTGGTCTCAAAGTGCCAAAACTGGGTGACACATGGCAGCCTCTGGTGCTACCACATCACCATGCTGACATCAACATGACACATGTCACCTTCTACTCTTGCCATGTGTGTTGTAAGGATGCTAACGTCAATAGTACGAATGATGACTCAACCCCCTTCTGACTAGGTTCGGTTGACCAAACTTTGACCGAAAATATATTTTGATCCATAACTCCATTTGATGAACAATTTGTGCCATTAGAAAGATTGCAATGCGCTCTTCACGATAATTTCATTTTCATTGAGTTTTTAGATCTTTGAATTTTTCCCTTTTCTTTGTTCGCTGAGGCTATTCTGAGCATCGTGAGTTGCCTTTGCGAGTTCTAATTTTTTCTTAGCCTTTTCTGGATACTTTTTGGATCACACCTTCCCACTGAGAGATTTTTGGACCACCAAAATCTTTCATCAATCAACAAAGAAGTGAGGGGATTGCTCCCTCACTCTTTCCTTCTCGATCTTCCATGCCTTGTTGGACTGTGTACCCTTTAGGCATACTCGAAGATAAGTAATGTCATTCATGCATGAAGTCCTCAGTCTTCAATCTAGGATGACATCTTCCTCCATTTTCTCTTTGACTACTTGGATGACCTACTGAATTCTCTGAATGAACTTGCGGGCTGCATCTCTCTCCATGACATCTTTCCCATACAACAAGTCCAAGGGGATCTTAGGTAGATACCCAAGACAAGTCTCAATTGGTGAATCCTGAGTGAAAGAATACATGATTTGATTATACATAGGTTGGAAATAAAGTAATTAATCATCCCATGAATTAGGATGTTGGCTGCAATATCCTGGAAGCAACTGGACCACTGTATTGTTTCCTCTGTCTGTTTATCGGCCTGTGGATGGAAATCAATTCTCCTCTGCATCGTGGTGTCCATGAGATAACATAATGTTTTCCAATATTATACTAATAATTGAGACTCTTGACTGGAGATAATGAATGTGGACAACCGAAATGGACCCTTACATACTAGGATAACAAGAGAGAAACCTTCTTGTCACATAACCTACCCAATGCTACATATAGGTAGACATGAATCATACTAGACATGGGTAATCCTCTTACAAAATCCACTGAAAAACTTTCCCAAGGATAAGAGGAAATAGGAAGTGGTGTGTACAACCCTAGCCTTTCAATAGTGGGCTTACAAAAGTACAACACACATTCCTTTACAATAGTGGTTACAAATACTTTCCTTCAAGGAAAATTCCATCCCTATAAATACAATATAATTCCCAAATTCCCAAGTAGAAAAGAAGCGGAGGCTTCTGAAATTACATGAATTTTCTTAAAGGAAGGAATAGAAGGTTTACTCAAATGGCAGAGTCAGTTTTCCTGCAAAAAAAACTTCTTCACCTGTGAACCCTGGATGATCCCACATACATATTTGAAGATCTCATCAATAGAATACCATCCAACATTATTGATATGAGCTAAGGAAACATTATTCAAAATAATATATGTAATAGTAGGATATTTAAAAATCATGTTTGTACTCATGACATCGATGCTGGCATTGGTCTCAATCTTGCATGATTGCAAAAAGTCAGGTAATGTGAGTATTAGCATAATGTCGATCTTTAAAGTGTCGAAGGTCTTTTGCCATCTACCTTCCCACTGAGAGTCTTGTCTCATCTCAAGAAACTAATTCTTATGTAAAGGATCAAGAGCATTAACAACATTGGACTTATCATGGAATTCCCCTTTAACAATCGTGAGTGCAATATTCTTTTTATTGTTTATAACTCTTTTTACTTGGCCTGAACTAACAAGTGTTGATTTTTCCTTTATGCTGTGAGATTTAATGATGTATTCCACTCCATATTTTGTAATATGGTATTTGTTTTCCTTTCAAAAGAATATAGACTTTCTATCATACATATAGGGACTCCATAATACAATACTATAGACATCCAAAGGAACCACATCTAGATCCACTTCATCTATCATCTTAGAAGCAATAACAAACCTCAACCTACACTGCTTAGTGACATTTAACTTTTCTTTATCATATACCCAACCAAGAGGATAAGGTTTATGGTGAGGTCTTGTGGTTAATTCCAATTTCTTAACAAGTGTCTCTGATATTAAATTGACTTGGGAACCCGGATCAAATAATGTGTCTATCTTTGTATGTTTTGATACAACTCTTATGTGGAATAGTGCACTTCTCCTTTTATCATCATCATGTGATTCATTTAAATAACTTGAACATGCATAAAAGGAATATTTACCTTTCATACCAACTGTTACGATCCTTTCTTCATCTCCTGAATCAGAACCAAGATCATGTTGCACTGTAGCAATGGTCTTTGGCTTCCCCTTAAATCCAAACTGCTTTGGCCTTAACTATGGATGTAGTTTCCAACAATGTTCGCTATCATGACAAGTTTTATTGCAATGGTTGCAAGAGGGTTTTCATTCTTCCTTCTTTGTTGCAATTTTCCTCTTGTCCTTCCCATTTCCTTTTCTGTTGAAATGGTTTTTGGAGTGCTTGAACGGATTTTCCTCCTGTTCATTCTTACCCCTGATTTCAAGGTGAGTGGCTTCCACACAAACTTTGTCAAGACTAGTGGGGTTAAACAAGAGCAAAGTATGATGAATATAACTATGAAGTGCACCAATATACTTCGTTAAAGTTTCATAAGAATCCAAAGGAATGTTTAATGCAAGATCTTTCTTCCTAAATTCTTCTGTGAAACTTTGTACAGTTTGACCTTTACTTTGCCTTAAAGTTTTCCATTCCATCATTGCTTTATGTAAATAACCCAATGGATAAAATTGCTTCCTTATCGCTGATTTAAATTCCGACCATGAGGAAATAATACTACCACACTTACTTCGGTCCTGAAGCTTGCTCTCCCACCATACGAGAGCGGTGCCTTCCAACTGAAGAGAATCTAGTTGCACTTTAACTTCCTCTTCATCAATATGTTGAAAACAACAATATACTTCAACCTATCGGATCCAATTATCTAGCTTTTCAAGATTAGCATCTCCATTAAACATAGGAAAAACAAATTTTACATCAAGATTTAATAATGGTTTCTTAAAAGAGGCTTTATGGCTAGAATGATGAGAATGATTAGAATTCTTAGAGGAATAAGAACTAAAACTTGAAGGTGAATATGGAGGCTCAGGAGGATCTCCTCCAGCCCCTTGGTTTACCGAAGCATCATCATCAGCATGTGCTTCCTTTTTCTTCGCTTTATTATTCATCATCTTCTCGTAATCTCCATACATTCGCTCGACCATTTCTGACATGCGATAAAAGACCATGTGAATTTTTTTCTCCTGTTCATCATGCTTCTCTTCTTCTACCATTTTCTTCCTTCGGGATGCGTGACCAACTTCGGGATTGAAAGTCTTAAGAGTTCCTTCACCATGTTTTCACTTGGCCCTAGTAGCCATTCACACTCAACAATTCAAGTCAAAGACGACTGCTCTGATACCAATATGATCCAGGATCTTTTCATCGAGTGACTTATAAAGAATTTCATTAAATAAGCATAAATTAAAGTGCACCATTAAAGAAGGAAAAGCTCAATGATGAAGAGACATAAGCATCAAATATGAACACAAAAACTTGATAACAGAGTTCGTCCCTGGTGGACTACGTCTTCGAGTCCTTATCTCAAACAGGTAGGCTTTTTCATTAACTCAACAAAAGAATTTGGAAAAATACATAAGTATACCTCATTCTGAAATCAAGATGTAGAAATAATGCTCAGATCAGAAAACAGATAGCACCACTGAATTCGTGGTGTTGAATTGCCCAAAAATGACCATCTTCATGCCTTGATCTGACTCTAGCACTCCCATGCCCAAGAAGAAATTGGTCTCGATTTTCATTCCCCTACAACATGCAATAATTACCACTTTACTTGCCTCAAACTGCATGCCCACTTTGTACCACATGCATGCATTCCCCCAGGGCTCGAAAAATTCAAATCTTAAGTAAAAACGTCGGTAATCATTACAAAGTATGGGTCATTGGCCCGTTGGTTATGGCGTGAGTATTAATTCATAGTGTGGGGAGGAGCTCTCAGGGTCAAACCCGCAGGCCTCTCGCTTTTGGCTATATATTTGAAACAATGTATATATATATATATATATATATATATATATATATATATATATATAATGGTGTTCCTCCAATTTTGGTGGGGGCTCTCTCCAAGGCGCTAATGATTAGAACCTGGACAGATTTGGCGGACCCACCAATCCATTTTTTTTTCAAAAATTGGATACGGGTTGTCATTGGGCTTTTCCCCCCTGCCGCGTGGCAACCCCTGCTTGGGCCACATGGTAGCCTCTCATTTGGCCACACCATCCACTTCCATGTCATCCTGTCATGTCAGCGCCATGTCATTGTATGGATTTTTAACTCGCCATGCCATGTCATCACGCCACATCACTGTACAGACCCTATGGACTACCATGTGGAAAATCCCTATTGGTCCACGGATTGGTCTGGAAGTGCCAAAACTCGGTGACACATGGCATCCTTTGGTGTTTCCACGTCACCATGCTAATGTCATGCTGACATTATCATGACATGTGTCACCTTCCACTACTACCACGTGTGTTGTACGGATGCTAACATCAGTAGTACGGATGCTGACTCATCCCCCTGCTGACTAGGCTAGGTTGACCAAACTTTGACCGAGAATATCTTTCGATTCGTAACTCTGTTTGATGAGGCATTTGTACTGTTAGAAATATTTTGACACACTCTTCACGATAATGTCATTTTCACTGAGTTTTGAGAAATTTGAATTTTTCCCTTTTCTCTATATGTTGAGGCCATTCTAAGCGTCCTGAGTTTCCTCTGTGAGTTCAGAGTTGTTCTTATCCTTCTATGGATCCTTTTTGTATCAATTTTTCAAACCAAAGGGCATGACCAACCATTCAAAAATAACTTCTTTTGACTTGAAGGATGTCTTTCATACATTTGTCTGTTCTATTGGGACTTGGTGGTAACCAGACTTTAGATCAATCTTACTAAAATATTTCCCCCCTTGAGATGATCAAGGAGATCATTGATTCATGGAATCGAGTACCGGTTCTTGGTTGTGATTTTATTTAGGGCCCAGTAATCAATATAGAGTCACGAGGTCCCATATTTATTTTGCACCAGCATGATTGGGCTCCCACAAGGCGATGAGCTGGGACGGATGTGCCCCTTGTGGAGTAGTTCTTGGATCTATTGCTTGATCTCCTCATTCTCTAATAGAGAGCAACGGTAGACTGGCCCATTGGGTAGCAGTGCATCAAGGGTCATATCGATGGGATGACTAACCTAAACGTGCATAGGTACCCCAGTAGGTGAGGAGAAGATATATGTGTATTATTCCACGACATTATCCACTTGCTTCTGTTGTGTGGAGAGGTTGGTTGCGAAGGCTCGGGATGTGGCTGCAATCTTTTACTCACTCTGAGAGTGAATCATGAAGAAGAAAAACTTCTCAGTCTGAGAGATGAACTTCCTTCATTACTTGGCAGAGATCAAGGAAATAGCACTAGGTGGGACTTCCTAGGGTATCTTGTACAATTTATTATTCAAAGTAATAATAACACTGAAAGGCCTAGACCCATACACAACATGACATTTCCATAAACAAGGTTGGCCCAAAAGAACATTACAAACTTCGAGAGGAGAAACATCACACAATACCTCATCTTTGAAGGGCTTAATGTCATACGATAGGCAGGACTGTTGGCTAATGTGGAGATTGCTTCCTTGGTAGAGCCATCAAATGGTGTAGGTCTGCGGGTGCAGCGTTGTCACCAGGGCTAGCCACTTGATGACCTCTGCTGAGATGAGGTTGTTCTGGCTACAACTATCAACGATGAAGTGCATCGGGGTGCCTTTTTACATGTACCAAGACTATACCATGCCATGTATCAACCATGCACCATAACAAGTGTCTCAACCATATACCATATCATGCCATACACCATATGCCAATAAACCAAGATATGAACCAACAATGTATCTCACCAAGTATACCTCAATCAACATGTACCATGCATTCAATGATGTGCCTCAAGTCATAAAACAAAGCTCACAAATAGATGCCTCAAGCATGATCCTCAATATCACCAATATGAAACCTCATAACACAATATACCAAGCGTCAAGTATGCACCATAACATGTAACCAAACCATACACCAATATAGCCAATAATGCTTCTAATCAATGTACCATAACATCATCAAAATGTACCATATCACATACTATCATCACCATGCATGTACCATAACACCATAACCATAACCCTTAAGACTTACCTCTGATCTTGTAGTTGACCTGTTGTACTATAAACTGACCTGTAACTCTTCCACATTCCTCAACAACCTGGTACCAACATCCCTTAAAAACCTTCCACAAGTCCTTTTACATATACGTGACTTGCTCTTCTATAGCCCACAAATATCCATGCTTTCCTCCACTATATCCTGCATACATCTGCACCCCACTAATTTGTAACTCGAGGATACCTCAGAAGCTAAGGTTACTCAAGCTTGTTGCAACCCCAATATTTTCACCTTCAACCTTCCTTCATAACCTCAGAAAAATGTCATCACAGACTTTCCAAAATATCACAATACTAGACCATAAGAAAACAAAAGATAGATATTCAAATGTAAGTGTGTGAGTGTACTTATGAGAGACTCCTTGAGGTTTTTATATACTTTTTCATAGTAACCTCTCTCCTTACTTTAGGGATTTCTTGTTTCAACCACTTTACCCTTTGACTAAGACTTGTAACCAACTAGGGGCTTCTTGACCACTCTTTGAGGCTTCCAACTTTACAAGGCTGTATCTCCCTAACCATGACGAACCACGTGGTGTTCCAAATATCACCAAAAATGACATGACATGTACTATCCATCTATGATAGTATTACCTACAATATCATTTTCCTTCATGTCCATATTCCTTAATCAACTTTGGGTCCCATAAACACACTATAGGGGATACATGTAGACTACATCAAATGTACCCAACTAACTCACCATCAATATCGATCATACAAATGTCAATCAACTCTCCAAAATCTATGGTCCTCTCCAAGGTCCACATGCGAGTACACGGGTGGTCTTATGAAATGACTAGGAGATGGGTCCTGTGCAAGTAATCATGTTGACTTGGATACATGATCCAATCCCGTCGAGCCTCTTGGATTATGACATGGATTTGAGAAAATGGGTGCATCGTCCTCGATGATGTGATATGAACACATGAGAAATCGTTTTGACCACTATTTTCCCCCAACGACAATGTTATGATGTGTCATTGTTGGGATTTTGAAGTGAAGGAAACATAGATTGGGAAGAAGGTGTGACGATGAAAAGACCAAGAATAAGATTGAGTGAATAAAAAGGGATGGGGTGAAGCCTGAATGACGATGTACACATGGTCCAAGATGATGAACTTGAAGACTAGTGAAAATCTTATTCATTTTGTTTCAAATGGCAATATGTAGGTGAACACATAATCAGGTGAGTAAAATGTAGTGCCTTGTAGAACATTTTGGTAGTATGGGCCTCCACCAAAACTGATATTTTTGGTGGGCTTGATGTGTTCTCACAACAGTTGGTCTAGACCCCTTTAAAAATGATCATCTATGATTGTTCTCCTCCTTTCCCATCGAATTTCATCTTCAGGAAATGAAAACTTTGAAAAATTGAAGCTTCTCCTTGCTAATACCAACTCTTTTTTTTAAGATATTATATCTATATCTGCAACAAACCAACCCTTTGTTCTACACAAGTACCATTGCAAAAACAATTTGTTGAAATAATATCATGCAAGGGTATGATGACCATCATCAAGTATACCTTGGATTGTATATTGATAATACCTTACAAAATCCCTTTGCAATGAAGGAGTGCCAGAATATTGGATACTTATTTCATCTCAATCGTTGTCCCACAAAATTTTAAATAAATTTTCAAAATTCTTGTGCTATTTTATAGTTTCATCTTTTTGAAATATTTTAATCCATTGAAGTTGGGATTCCATAGATTTATTTCCCAACATTCTCTTGTATCTTAATTACTATTAGGTACCAGCATGCTCCAAGAACATGACTAGCTAGCATATATAGTAGTAGATTAAATGCTACACTAGCACAAGCTATCTTTGTCACCACACCGGTTTCATTAACAATTTGTGATGTCAGTGGGTAAATCATAAATAGTCTTGGGAGGTGTTATCCCCTATCCTAGGGATAACTAAGGAGATTATGTCTCGAGGCCCATAGGTCCCAGACATGGAGTACCGAGAGCCATATTGACTTGATCTTGGCCTTGGAGGGCCCATCTTTTCTTGAGCACCTCCTATCTATCAGCAACAACAACATCTATCCCATCAGACTGATTATGAGGTAGAAGTGGGTCTTGTGCCATGAGGTAATGAGTCCGAGTATCATGGTATGTGTCACTCTGATTCTCAAAACATTTGACTATGTGCATTGAATTCTCTTTTGTTACATGGTGTTTGCTTGGAAATTATACCTTTTAACTTGTCCATACCTTGGGGGGGGGATGAAAGAATTCCCTAGTAAGTTGGTTCCCTTAGGGATGAGTTTCCACTGGGTGATTCTATGAAAGGTCATTGTCTTTTATTTCCATACTAGTCACTTTTCATCATTTTCCCTCTCATCTATCCCCTACATTGGTTCGGGCATTGGCTTCGCCAAGCTAGTAAGGGTTGTACGTTGCGTTGTGGGATGAAGGGGCTAAAGGCCCAGAGGGTAAAAGTAGCTAGAAAAAGTTAAAATCCAAGATCAAACCTTGAGATGCTTCACCCAAGGATCCTCGAGAAAGAAATAAAAGGATTTCTTAGCAAGAAAAAAGAGCGACCCATAAAATAAAATAAAACTCAAGACCTAGTTGGTGGATAGGGGTTCTCATCATGATCCAACCTATTAGGTCGATGGGCATGTAGAGGTATGACACTACTATCCATTTGTTCACCACACTAGGGTAGTGTCTCTTGGTAGCATAGCCAAGAGAAAGGGGGTCTCATCACGAGGCAACCTTCTCATCTCCGTGAAATGCTTGTGGGTAACGTTGTCACCACTAGTCACCATGCCACGAAAGTGTCCTCTAGCTATTCTCTTGAACAAAAAATAAATAAGACAAAGAGTAAAAATGCATTGAATGGGATAAGAAACAATTACATCCATGACAAGGTGCATCTCACCCTCTACATAGGTACCCACAGGTAAGACCTACATTTCCCTTTTATCATTGCACCCCTTTCCAAAACATCCCCTACACCATCTCATGCATTTACATGACCTAGATTGGTATCCACTTGGAAACATCCCACACCTGAGGAGGATTATCCCAATAGGACATCTTGATACTCTCTCCAAACCTGGCTTGTTAAATAACATAACGTCTTTGAGCATTTGTTTAGGTAAAGAGGGGTTTGATGCACATGTTTGGGCAAATTATTTATTAGATGTGATTGACATTTCTATGATCCCTGTGACATATTATCCCATGGAGGGCGTACTTGTTTTTGCTGCAGGATAATTCCCAATGGAAAGTTACATATGGGGAGATGATTAACTCAGACCTCCATGGGGATAAAATCCCACAAGATGGATGTTGAGACCCCAACCAGGGGCAGAGGGATATCAGATGATTGCACTAGAGGAAAGGGAGGACATTCCACCAGAGGCACTTTGGAAGGCCTGGACCTAGGGGGGTCTTTCCCACCCACCATGACGTTGGCCCTTGAAGGCCCCTAACATCATCATTCTAAGACTTGACGTCATCCATTTGGGGTTTTTGGCATGGGGACGACTTGGTTGGCACATGTGGCCTAGGGTTACCTACTTCCTAACATCTTTTCCTTTTAGGGTTTTGGATATTGAGGCCTTAGGTTACTAACACAATAACCATCCTCCATCTTCCTTTAGCTCACCCATTATTATTTGTTTCCCTATAAGAATTTCTACTACAATATTGACTCCATTTATCCTAAAAGTCACTAGCTCATACCTTGCAAGTGATTGATTGATTGAAACAACTCTTAAACCATCTAATCTAAGACCTATACTAACTATTTCTAAATTTAAATTAGGCTAACCTACTAACTAATTTTATACTGTTTCAAAAGATTGCTACATCCATCTATAATAGTAGCAAATTCATCTTAAAATCAAGTTTAAAGCTAATTATACATTCCCATCATTGCTTCCGACAATTTACTAGCATTTTGTCAAGTTTATGTAATCATTTATGGTCATTTTTGAAGCTTTATTGAGGCATAATTATGAAGCTATTGCTATATATACATTGTTGTTATAAATACTTATGTTTCTTCAAATTTTATATCAACTTGTGCTTTTTATCAAATTCTACGGTTTTATGAAGCATTAATATCATATGGTACTTGAAAATAGTATTTTCCTTGTTGTCTTGTTCTAGGTAGGTACACTCAAATATTACTTTTCTTCATCTTATTAAAATCTTTGGTACTTTTTTATCAAAGTGACCTATGAGAGGGGTGGGACTTTCTTGATAATTTTATCTTAGCCTTATCAAACCCCTAGGTCACTGGGGACATCTCCCATGGGGTACTACCCTAAAGAGAAAGAGGTGTCTTATTGAGGTGACAGTGATAGGACAACCTCATGTTACACCAATTTATTGTTCACTTGCCTTTGGATTTTGGGCAAGTACAAATTGTGAGATAACATTTTGGCACTGTTCTCGGGGACCACTGAGTCAATTCTCCTCAAATATAACACTTTTCAGTAAGCCTTTCCTCAGAAGCCTTTACTTTACAAAGCTTACCTAGAGACTCCACTTAGGGTGATCCCCTCATCCCTTTGATAATCTCAAGAATATTTTCTAGCAACTCCATTGATGACGACCCATAGCGAATGTCAGTACACACATTTTTCTCCTGTAGTTCCTATTTTCCCCTTTGGACCTAACTAACACCCAAGGTGGATTGCATGATCTCCTGAAAAAGGATGATTCTTGGATACCTAAATTCCTAGGAGAAGTAGGATCTTATGGAAACTCACATTGGAATAAATTTTGTGAGGGGTATGAATTTCATTAGTTAGGAGAGGAACACCCTAACACGTTTATGAGACTTTTGTTGAACTTGCTCACCAGGAGTGCCATAACCTGGATTTATAATCTCCCAAGTGGAAACCTCAAAACCCCTTAATATTTGAAACGAGCTTTCATGAATAGATGGGTTAAAGAAGAAAGTATGACCTTTTATTCTCAATACCTCGAAGTTTGCAAATGAATTGAAAAAAAATGTTAGGGATTTCAATGATAGGTTCAACACTCTCGTTAGCAAACTTCAGCCCAACTTTCACCCAAAGAGCACTATTATCCAACATTACCTGAACTCTTTAGAAGGAAATTTACAATTTACCCTCAAGGATCGATTACCTGCAAGCCTAGAAGAAGCACAAGAGGTTTCTTTACAGATCGAGGAAAACCTTAAGTTCAACAATTACATCCATCAGGTTAACCTATTGAATGATAATGACATCTGGTATCTAAATGAGGAGAACATGGGAGGGATGAAGCACGACCTCCCAGAGATTCTAGAGGTAAATTATAGCACTTTCCCTAGGAAATGGAGCATAGGTTTCTCAAACATGAAAGATTCTTCCTTGTTATCACAACAAAATGAACCTCCTAAGGATTTGAAACCCACTCAAGATACATTTAGAAACCTTGAGGTTGAATACTCCCTCACAGATCGATGAGAAATATAATTGTGAAGCGGAGTTCCCATTTGTCTGCTAGGTTGGCAGCATGGGAATGAAGTAGGGATAAACTACACATTTTTATGTTACCCTCCAAATCAATTATTATCCAACATTGCTTGAACTCTTTAGAAGGAAATTTACAATTTACCCTCAAGGATCGATTACCTGGAAGCCTAGAAGAAGCATAAGAGGTTTCTTTATAGATTGAGGAGAACCTTAAGTTCAACAATTACATCCATCAGGTTAACCTATTGAACGATAATGACATCTAGTAGCTAAATGAGGAGAGCATGGGAGGGCTGAAGCATGACCTCCCAGAGATTCTAGAGGTAAATTATAGCACTTTCCCTAGGAAATGGAGCATAGGTTTCTCAAACATGAAAGATGCTTCCTTGTTCTCAGAACAAAATGAACCTCCTAAGGATTTGAAACCCACTCAAGATACATTTAGAAACCTTGAGGTTGAATATTCACCCTCACAGATCGATGAGAAAGATAATTGTGAAGAGGAGTTCCCATTTGTCTACTAGGTTGGGAGCATGGCAATGAAGTATGGAGAAAATACATATTTTTATGTTACCCTCCAAATCAATTATTATCCAATATTACTTGAACTCTTTAGAAGTAACTTTAAAATTTACCCTCAAGGATCAATTACCTGCAAGCCTAGAAGAAAAACAAGAGGTTTCTTTACAGATCGAGGAGAACCTTAAGTTCAACAATTACATCCATCAGGTTAACCTATTGAATGATAATGACATATGGTAGTTAAATGAGGAGAGCATGGCAGGGCTGAAGCATGACCTCCTAGAGATTCTAGAGGTAAATTATAGCACTTTCCCTAGGAAATGGAGCATAGGTTTCTCAAACATGAAATATGCTTCCTTGTTCTCACTACAAAATGAACCTCCTAAGGATTTGAAACCCACTCAAGATACATTTAGAAACCTTGAGGTTGAATACTCGCCCTCACAGATCGATGAGAAATATAATTGTGAAGAGGAGTTCCCATTTGTCTACTAGGTTGGGAGCATGGGAATGAAGTATGGAGAAAATACATATTTTTATGTTACCCTCCAAATCAATTATTTCCTTCTCCATAATTGTGTATTTTACCTAGATACCCCCGGAAACATTATTACTGAAAGGGTCATGCACCAACTAGGTCTAAGCATATCACAACCAAACACGCAAGGTGGTTTTACATGAGGCATCATTAAGGACCTGAGTATTTCCTTCCATGCTTTTCCTGATGCCCCTTTCACAAGTGATGTGTTAGTGATAGACACTTTAAGTAGCTGGGGAATTCCAATCCGCAAGGAATTGATATAAAACTTGATTGAAAGCTTCCAAGACCAAGGATCCAAAGCTATCATACCTCACCCCGAAGGAGGATTCTTTACCCTTCACAAAGAAACCATCATAGGATTCCTTATTGAAACCCATGAAAAACCCGATAATCAACTCCTTTGTGTAAACAATGGGATTGAAAGTTGGTTTATCCTAGGGGAAAATTCATGGGATGGGTTTACTTAAATTCATGGGGGGATATCGACTTTGGAATTTGATGGTGCTCATTCAAGTTTTGGTTTAGGAGAAGGAATTTTCCTAACATCCCCATCCAAGGATACTTTCTATTACTCATATAGACTTGAATATAATTGTACAAACAATATTGTCGAATATAAAGCCTTGATTATAGGCCTTAACTTAGCAATCAAAAAAGGTGTCACACAATTGAAGGTTATAGAAGATTCATACTTAATATTATCACAAGTGTTGTTACAATTCATTGCAAAGAATGAAATATTGAAAAGGTACCATGACTTCACAAGATACATTGCAAAATCCTTTGAGGTATTGTCAATCAAAGCAGTTCCCAAAGAAGAAAACAATGTGGCATATGCCTTGGTTGTCTCGGAATCCACCTTGCAGCCTTGTGATGGACCCCTCCAAAACGTATGAAAAATGGAAGTCTTTTTTAGACCATCGATCCCTAATAACGTGGAACATTGGAAAGTCTTTGAAGATGATGACCAAATCCTTAGATTCATGGAAAAAAATAGAGAATTCACTAATTCACAAGTAAACTTCCTAGCTAACTCCATGGACCTAGATGTAGTAAACTTGAAAAATAACACATTGCCAAAAGGGTGTGTCCCTTTAGAACACCTATTTGAAAGACACGATGTTTACAAAGGAAAGAAAAAAATGGATGAATCCTTAGAACTCAACATTGGCACTGAGATGGGTCCAAGAATGGTCAAAATAGGGAAAGGTACTACTGAAAAGGAGAGAATTGAGATAGTTGACCTCATAAGAGAATTCAAAGATACCTTTGCTTGGAATTATGATGAGCTAAAGGCTTATAGGGGTGATGTCATCCAACATGCCATACCTTTGACAGAAGGAGCCAAACCTTTCTGACAAAAGTTAAGACATATTAACCCGAAGTTAGAAAACCAGATACAAAAGGAACTCCAAAACATGGTTGATGTTGATATCATAGATCCCATTAGATATTTTTCATGGATGTCAAATTTGGTAGTTGTCCGAAAGAAAAGTGGTGACCTTCGCTTATGTTTAGATTTTCGAAACCTTAACTAGCTATCTTTGAAAGACAACTACCTCCTCCCAAATATGGAACATATGTTACAAAGGGTTATAGTGGCAGTCATGATGTCCATGCTAGATGGGTTTTTTTGATACAACCAAGTGTTACTCAAAAGATAAGATCAAATTAAAACAACATTTACCACACCATGGGGAAAATTCATGTACTTAAGAATGCCTTTCAGCCTTATGAATGCGGGTGCAACCTTTGAAAGAGAGATGGACTTTGATTTTAGGGATCTCATTCAAAAAATCATAGAAATTTACCAAGATGATCTCATAGTCGTATCAAAGGAAAGAAGAGACCACATCTCACACCTCATAATTGTATTTGAAAGATGTAGAAAGTATGGTATCTCTTTGAACCCTAAGAACTTTGTTTTTCAGGATAGATAAGGGGAAACTATTAGGACACATAGCCTCAGAAGGGGGAATTTCTATAGAACCAGAAATGATCCAATCTATCAAGGATGTATGCCCCCAGCTAACAAAAAATATCTACAATCATTTTTCAGAAAAATAAACTTCATTCAAAGATTTTTCCCAAACTTTGCCGAAAGAATAAAACCCATGAGTGAATTACTTAAAAAGGACATGGTATTTAGGTGGGATTACAAGGACATTAAATTCTTTGAAGACATAAATGAAGCCATCTCCCAAGCCCTAGTTCTAGTTAGTCTTGATTATTAATAGGATTTCATAATATTCTCTTTTGCCTCTCAAGATACTATCGTAGGTGTCTTGTTGCATAAAGATGTTGAAGACCATGAGTACCCCATTGCATTCATGAGAAAAGTCCTTAGGGATTCAAAGCTGAATTATTCAATCACTGAGAAGCAGGCTTATGCTTTATTAAAATCCCTTAAGCACTTTAGAAACTACGTGGGTTATAATAAAATTAAGGCTTATGTGTTGTATCATGTTTTCATTGATGTCAAAGAATTGATTCCAAAGGATTGATGTCAAAGGAACAATGTATTGTCATAGTATATTGATGTAGTATGTATTTTCATTGTTGTAAATGAATTGATATCAATGTGTTTTCATTGATATACGATGCATAGATGATGTGATGCATAGATGAAAATGGATCATTGTGTTTTCATTGATATATGATGCATAGATGGATTGATGCATTAATGTATTGATCGTTGGATCATGTGGTCATGCATAGAATAAATGACAAAGGGACAATGTCATAGTGATGTATTATCATGGGTTATTCCAGTTGGATTGATGTAAATATGACTCATTATTATCTTATCATGGTTGATAGGGAGTACAAATGGATGAACTCCAAAGTGGTCCCCTTATGGTGAAACCCTCACGGGAAGACGCTTTGTGGTTGAGTTATTCTAGAAGTATGGTTAGAGAAACCATGCTTAATTGTGGAATAATGAGATGAAGATCAATGAATTTTCTAGTGAAACTATCCTAGATGGATAGTTCTTGTCATGCCATTTCTGGTGGTATGTGGAATGTCACATAAATCCTCACGGTTTGAGAGTTACGGCCTTATGAAGTTGGAGGACACTCATGTGTTGGCTAGAAGCCCCAAAAGGTCAAAGAAGTCAAAGTGCTTACAAAGAAGAAATTATTTAAATAATAAAGTGAAGTGATGAAGTCAAAGCAGATTATTTAAATAATAAAGTTAATGGAGAACTTTCTAATTATGGAAAGTGGTTATAAATGGATTAACCCTAAAAATAAGGAAAGAGGGTTAAATGTACAAGTGGCCATGTGAACAAACTGGCTAAGTGGATAAAGTTGGATAAAGGTGACCATGTGGAAAAAATGGTTATGTGGATAAAGTGGATGTTGGCCCTAGGCCAATGTTTGAGGAAACCTTGGTTAGGTTTGACCACTTTTTGGACTTCGACATAGTGATCGAAGAAGGAGCACCCAGGTGGAGCTGAGATCACAGATATCACTAATTTTGTGGGCCATGTGGACCCAGCAAGGGGTTCCTTAGGGTTTTTGTAATGGGTTATGGGATGTTGGCCCATGGGTTTACCCATGATTAGGCCTTATCGTAAAAGCATAAATAAGTAAGCATATAGGGTAGAAAGGGAGGAGAATGACTTAGAGAGAGAAGTCTAAGTGGCTAAGTGCAAGTAGTTATGAGTTGCTTTGTGCAACAAAATGTGTATGTAAGGCTCTGTGCTTGATAGAGGATTTGGCTCTGTTCCTTGACCTAATTTTAGAAAGGATTTGGCTCTGTTCCTTGACCTAATTTTGGAAAGGACTTGGCTCTATGCCAAAAGGGCCGGTAGTTAGGGTTTTGTTGGTGCACTGTTCAAGCATTGAAACCTGGGTCTACCCATATGCCAACAAATGGTTCCGTTGTCGGGACCTAAAACTGTGATTGCTAGGAACTGAAGTAAAGAAAAGAGAAACTTTGTGCATAGATCTGTTGCTGAAGTGCGCGCTACTCTACTTGACTTGCGAAGATCTATGCTAAGAGAGAAATTTGATCTGAAGAAAGAGGTAAGATCTTAAAAGAGGTAAAGCTTTGTTCTTTGATAAGAGTAAGATAAGTGAAAATTTTTGTTCTGAAAGCATGAATTTAAGTATGTTTAATAGATTTTTTCCTAGTCTGAAAGCTAGGGCGTGGTTGGAAGAAAGAGTTGATCTAGGTAAAGCTAATAGAAATGAATAAAGATATGTTATTCCTATGCATAGAAATAATTTTTGGACTAATAAGTGGATGCAAGAACCTAGAAAGAATTTTTGTAGATTGCAGGTCCAACACTGTGATCCTAGTGCTCAGTACAAGAGAGGTTAGGGAACATATAAAAGAAAAAGAGGATTGATATTGTGTTATAACTGCAGAAGACCGGGACATATTTCCAAGGACTGCCTTGGTACAAGTCCTATTTGTCTTTGTTGTAAAATTGTTGGTCATAAGGTTGAGGATTGTCCAAGGATGATTTCTAAAGTTGAAAGAATGAACATGAGACAAGAAAACTATGAAGGAATTCAAGAGAATAAGAGCATATTAGAGAATCATAAATAGAAAGAATCAGAGAAATCTTAGACTATGTTATTACAGTTAAAAGAAACGATAAATGATCACAAAGATGTCAGCTTACCAGAGATCCTGAAAGTAAAACAACGCATAAGTACAAGAATAGGAGACTTCGACATAGACTGTATCTTGAGAGGAAACAAAAGTGAATATTATGACAAAAGACACTTGGGAAATTTTGGGAAATCCTACTATGGTACCTTCCTTGGGAAGGATATGCTTGTTTAAGGGAAAGATGATAACCTTATGTGGAAGAGTTACTAATGTACCTACTATTATCCATATAACATCGATTGAAGAGGAATTTGAAGTCATTAAGTTTGTTGAGAACAATTCCCCTTTCCCACTTTTACTACGTAAGACTTGGATTGAGAAAGATCAGATTAGAAGGAAAGTAGAGGAAGAAGCTACAGAAAACAAAAAGAAAGAACTAAGGGATTTCATAGCTATAAAAGTAAGTCGACTAATAAAAGATTGAGAAGATAAGTCAAAGCAACAGAAGGAAAGAGAATCAATTGTCAAGGTTGAAAGAATGCAAGAATTTTTGAAGGTCCTATCCATGGAAGAAAGAAGAATACCCACCCAGGAATTAATAAGAGAAGGGATATTAACTTTGAGCCCTTTAAGAGCACATCAACAGTGCGAAGTTACTACACTAGGAGAAGATAAGAACAAGAATGGAAAGAGGAATCTAGAAATAGTTAGAGAGATGCAAATCACAGGAAAGAAGGAAAGGAAGCTCAGTAAGAAGAAATCCAAGTTGGAAAAGCTACAGGAAGCTATAGAGACCAAATGGAAGACTTCGTAGGAGGCAGGTTCGCAGGATTTGAAGCTTGTCAGAACAATAGGACCGCACAGAATGTGACTTCTCCCTAGTGAAGATATATGACCATTGGAGGTGCCCCGACCGTTAGAATTACGCTATAGAATGGATAGAAAATGAATTTATGTGAAAATGGACCACTTTTGGGACATTGAGACCATGCCATAATGGACATATTCAAATTGATGGAAGCAGTCCTGCCAGTTGAAGGAATCCGTTATGAGTCCCCGCTTATTTAACCCGTCAGACACTACGTCGATACCACTTTTTTCCACCCATGATTAACTGAGATAACAGAGAATTGATTGTGTGTCGAGATGTGTTATCAGAAACTAGACGTCGTTGTCCATTTTCCTGCCCCGCTTATCCGTTCACCTACCTCGACCTATCTAATTAACAGTGAGAATGTTGGGCGAACCTATTGCATTAAAGAAGTCAGTCGAGGAAGTCCTCATGAAGATGATGGCTGATAAACCATTATCTAAAGGAGTACATGCATCATCGACTAGGGGACTGCAGGCTTCCCCTTGGACTGGACGTCGTTCTAGTCGTGTCAACCCCGCGATTGAGAAACAAAGTAAGCATCACGACGATCTGGCTAATGGGAAGTAGATCTTGTCGATCTTACTAGAATATATCCAACCTTTGGCTGGAGCGATTAATCATGACAGTATCCCACGAGACTATGAGTACACTCTGATCACCGTGTACATTCCAAAGGGAATACGCGTAGTCGGGAGTCAGTTGGGACAGATCCCATTACTAAAGAAAAATGATTTCAATATTGGGAACAGAAATAACTATGCTATGCTCGCAACCCATAGATACTTGATGAAGACTACTAGGAAGAAGCCTCACCTGGTCTCCCAATCATGGATTAAGGAGCTGGCGCAGTCCATTATACTAAATGTGATGAATATTCCTCATTTTGGTCGTCACCAAGAGGTTAACACTTGCATTAAACTCCTCTTGTCGTGATACCATGGAGGATACCTGTGGCTCGACCAGAAGATTACTATGGATCTGGCGTTGATCCACTTGATTACAGGATTAAGCATGTAGGGACCTCACCTATGCATAGAAATAGTTTTTGGACTAAGCATGTAGAGGAATCTAGAAACAGTTAGAGAGACACAGATCATAGGAAATAAGGAAAGGAAGCTCAGTAAGAAGAAATCCAAGTTGGAAAACCTACAGGAACCTATAGAGAACAAATGGAATACTTCGCAAGAGGCAAGTTCGCAAGATTTGAAGCTCGTCAGAACAACAGGACTGCGCAGAATGGGACTTTGCCCTGGCGAAGATATATGACCATTAGAGGTGCCACAACCATTATAATGACTCTATAGAACGGATATAAAACACATTTATGTGCAGATGGACCACTTTTGGGATGTTGAGACCATGTCATAACGAACAGATTCAAATTGATGGAAGCATTCCTGCCAATTGAAGGAATCCGTTATGAGGCCCCGCTTATTTAACCTGTCAGACACTGCGTCGAGACCACTTTTTTCCACCCGTGATTAACTAAGATAAAAGAGAATTGATTGTGTGTTGAGCTGGGTTATCAAAAACTAGACATCCTTTTCCATTTGTCTGCCTCGCTTATCTGTTCGCCTACCCCGACCTGTCTGTTTAATAGTGAGAATGTCGGACGAACCTAGTGCATTAGAGAAGTCAGTCGAGGAAGTCCTCAAGAAGATGATGGCTAATAAATTGTTATCTGAAGGAGTACAGGCGTCATCGACTAGGGGACTGCAAGCTTCCCCTTCGACTGGACGTCATTCTGGCCGTGTCAACCCCGCGACTGAGCAACAAAGTAAGCATCACGATGATTTGGCTAATGTGAAGTAGATCCCATCGATCTTACTAGAATATATCCAACCTTTGGTTGGAGCGGTTAATCACGAAAGTATCCCACAAGACTATGAGTACACTCTAATCACCGTGTACATTCCGAAGGGAATACACATAGTTGGGAGTCAGTTGGGACAGATCCCATTACTGAAGAACAACGATTTCAATATTGGAAACAGAAATAACTATTCTATGCTCGCACCCCATAGATACTTGATGAAGACTACTGGGAAGAAGCCTCGCCTTGTCTCCTAGTCATGGATTAAGGAGCTGACCCAATCCACTATACTAAATGTGATGGATATTCCCCATTTTGGCTGTCACTAGGAGGTTAACACTTGCGTTAAACTCCTCTTGCCGTGATACCATGGCAGATACCTATGGCTCTACAAGAAGATTACTGTGGATCCGACGTTGATCCTACAGAAGCCTTGAAACAAGAGAAAGAGGAAGTCTTAGAGAAATTATGAGTAGAGAAGTATAGTGTAACCACATATGAAAGTGAGAGAGAAGAGTTTCGGGCGATGCTCCAGGAGGACAAAGCGAAGCTATAGAGAGAAAATGAGCAGTTTCTCGCAGAATGGACCACAATCAAAGAGGCAGTGAACAAAGCATGTCACTATGTGAGAGGCTTGGCATATGAGGAACAAAAGTTGGTAGAGGTTCAAGTGGTGAATCTCCCTGAGACCATCCAACAACTTCAAGCAAGGATAACGGAGTTGGATATCCAAGCAGTACTGAGTACCCCTCAGGAAGTGTGCGATCAAAGGGAGGAAACCACCAAGAACAAAGTAATAAGGATAAGGGCCCTCGTTTCAGAGTGCAAATAGTTGAGAGATAGAATTTCCTAGACATATGAACGCCTCGTAGAAGATCCAGAGCTAAGGAAGTTGGAATCGCAGTTACGGGAGGTGCAACAAAAAGCATTCTTTGTGCATGCGCAGATGAAGTTGCTCACCGTAGTGGAAAGAATGAAGAGGTCCTAGGAAACACGTGTGGTACAACAATGGATTACTTCCATCTAAGGTAGAGTAATGGAAGTCATGCAAAAGATACAACTGGTGCAGGACAAAGCCTACATGATGTTTGAAGAGATTGAAGAACAGGGCTCACAATTAGACCAAATGGTTGCAACAACATAACAATGCCTAGAACGGCCCGTTACAAAGAAAATGATCTAGGAGGTCACTAAGAAGGAGGCTTAGGTGAAGCAACAAGTAGAGGTAGCTTGAGTCAATCTCGAGGCCTTTGAAGTAGCGTTGCCCAGACCTGAGTGACTTGGGACGAGTCACAACTGAGTGTTGGGGGCCTGTTGGCCCTCGACCAGGTTTTGAGGAAACCTTGGTCAAGTTTGACCACTTTTAGGACTTCATCACAGTGATCGAAGAAGGATCACCCAAGCGGAGTTGAGATCATGGATCTCACCGATTTTGCATGCCATGTGGACCCAACAAGGGGTTCCTTAGAGTTTTTTTAATGGGTTATGGGATGTCGGCCCATGGGTTTACCCATGATTAGGCCTTATTGTAAAAGTATAAACAAGTAACCATGTAGGGTAGAAAGGGAGGAGAAGGAATTAGAGAGAGAAGTCTAAGTGGCTAAGTGCAAGTAGTTCTGAGTTTCTTTGTGCAACAAAATGTGTATGTAAGGCTTTGTGCTTGATAGAGGAGTTGGATCTATGCCTTGACCTAATTTTGGGAAGGAGGATTTGGTGCTCAGTGCGTAGATATATTGTCCTATGTGAGGCTCGACTCTGTGTCTTAGTGCACAGGAGTAGATGAATGCAAGATATTGAATAATAATAAAGAAGACGAAGAATTTGGTGGACGTAGCCCCACACTAGGGTGAACCACGCATATCTTGTGTCTTTGGTTTTATTTTTGTTGTGTTGTTTATGTTTCTGCTCAGTGATTTTATGTAAGATAGATAAATCTATTGAATCTTAGTTCTATTATTTGTGTTAATGAATGTTGGATCTAACTTAATGCTATGTGCTAAGTGGTTGAAGTACTTAAACTTTGTTGTTACTGTGCCAATCTATATTAGTGTTTGTTCTGTGATGTTAATAAAGCTAATGAACTAATGCATATCACCTTCTAAGTGTGGCTAGAATACTCTACAAAGTGTTGTTATCACAGATCTGTATCCCATCTTGGTTATAGACACCTGAGTCCTGTAACCCCCCCTGCTTCTACCTCGAGTGAGACTTTGTATGCTTCACAAGTGTTGTTGAAAGGGCCGGTAGTTAGGGTTTTGCTGGTGCACTGTTGAAGCATTGAACCCTGGGTTTTCCCCTATGCCAACAATGGACAAAGTGGGCAAGTGGATGTTTCTAAAGGAAGCTACTTGGAGAGTATAAATAGGAGGCAAGGGTCTCTTGTAAAGATATATCTCTTGAGAATATATTGAATATGTATTCTGAGTAAGAGAGTGATTGCAAGTTCTCATGGACACATCAAATTTTTCGTAATTCTGAGATCTTGGCAGTGAAAGTTTCAGAAGTTCAAAAACCCTAGTTTCTAAAGGAGCATGCAGGCTGCAGTGATCCAAAGTGTGTACATATGCGGGCTACAGTGAGGCAAGGCACATACACACGCGAGATGAAGGAGATCAAAGCCCGTACAGTTGGAGACAGTCACAGAGACTTGAATGGGAGTTGGTGCCAGGTTCCTGAAGTCTGAAGCAAGTTCCAGATCTGCATTATATGGGCTCATATCTGCCATAAAAGTTTCGGTATGGTTACATGATTGTTTTGATGGATAATTGTACTTACGGTATGGTGAATTCTTAATGAATTATTGGTATGGCTGTCATGATATGGCTTATGTTGGTTGATTTCTAGAGTGAGAAACACTCTTTTGTTTCAGTACTGATATGGTTTCCATAGTATACTGGCTGCTTATAGATGATTAAGTATCATTCATAGTGTATGGTTGAGGAGCATGAGTAAGTTGTTGGAGAGCATATATGTTTTGTGATTGGTTATGGTACAGATTAGACAGTGAAAGGAAAAAGTGGATGTGACTAAAGGCTACAAAGGATCTGAGTTTTTCAATGAGAGAAAACCCTAGTTGTTCAGAAGGCATATGTAGGCTGCAATACAGATAGGCCGTGTACATACGTGGGTTGTACTATTGGTAGGGTGCGTAAATATGCATTTTGCACTACTAACAGGTCATGTACCTGTTGACATATTGGTATATGTTGAGGATTGAGTCCTATTCTCAGTTGGTGATGAGTTGTGTAAGCTGAGTCTTACATTGCAGAGGTGGTGCTCTTGTGGAGTTGATACTCTATTCAGTTGTTGCTGATAAATCCAAGGATTATAGTCCATAATAAAAAGAAAATTGTACATAAATCTTGTGTTCTTTGCGGTGATGGCTTATTGATTATATATGTTGTTTTTATCTGTTGTCGATATATGTTCACATACAACTGGTTATAAATGACAGTAATAAGTGATCAGTAAATGGTGATTTCTAACTAAGGAGGTTTTTTGAAAGGAAGTTGAAAAATCGCCCTACATTGATTCACCCCCCCTCTCAGTGTGGTCGGTGTGTCCAACATTATGTCCCTTAAACAATAGTAAAAAATGTCTTATCACAACAAGATTGTATGGGTACTAGGGGTAAGTGGGTTTCCAAGATCAATGAGTATGATTTAGAAATAAAACCCACCAAGATTGTGAAGGGATAAGGGTTAGACCAAATGCTGACTGAAAGCAACCAAGAGGTCATATAAATGGGAGAAAGCGAAAAAATAAACATGGTAGTAAGTGAGCTAGAAGATGATGAATGGTATTCTGACATAATATACTACCTTAATAATTTATCATGCCCAGATCATCTAGTAGACTATAAAAGAAGGGCCCTGAGACTTAAAGCTATGAAGTACTGTTTGACTGAGAATGACCTCGGTTGGAAGGACCAAATGGAGTTCTCCTTATATGTGTGAACCAAGAAGAAGCCAATGGGATGTTTAAATAATTACACTCTAGGCATTGTGGTGGACACTTCTCTTCCCGTACTACCACACACAAGATATTAAGACCTCGATATTATTGGCCAACATTGTTCGCTGATACCCACCGATATGTTCGATCATGCCAACCTTGTCAATAGTTTACTGGTAAACAAAAACTCCCGGCACAACCTTTTAAACCTTGTAGTAGAAGCCCCTTTTCAACAATGGGGATTAGACTTTATTGGAGAGTTTAAAGACAATTCAAGTAACAGTTATCGATGGATTTTGACAACCACAGATTATTTTACTAGGTGGGTAGAATCTGTTCCCACAAAGAAAGACACTAAGGAAGTAGTCATGAAATTTTTGGAGGAAATAATCATAACAAGAGTTGGGGTCCCATCCAAGATTACTACTGACAATGCCAAAGCCTTCAGTTCTCTTGCATTAGAAGAATTTTGTTTCAAATATAGCATTGTTCTATCTCATTCCTCAAAATATTACCCACAAGGGAACGGGTTGGTAGAATCAACCAATAAGAACCTTATGAACATCATTAAGAAGGTTGTGGGAGAAAAAAAAAGGCCTTGGGATAGAAAAATCAAGTACACCTTGTGGGAAGATTGAATAACAATAAAGACCTCGACAGGAAAGACCCCGTTTGAACTAGTATATGGGATAGAAGACAAATTCCCTGTGAATCTCCAAATCCCTATCCTTTGTTTTTCTCAGCAATACATCACTGAGGGAGAAGCAATCCAAGGGAGAATTAACCAGTTATTAGATTTGGATTAATTTAGGAGGATTTTCCTAAGACAAATGGAAAGAAACGAGGATAAAGTCAAGAACACCTTCAATCATGAGATAAAGGAAAGGGATTTCACTGAAGGAGACTTAGTGTTGTTATGGTACAAAAGAAGTGAGAAACATGGTATGCACAAGAAGTTGGATGGACTATGGAAAGGTCCCTACAGAATCATGAGTCAGGCAGGAACAAACTCGTTTAATTTGGAAACACTAGAAGGATAAGCTTTGAAGCTACATGTGAAAGCTATACACATCAAGTGTTACTACCCGCCAACAACATGGCAGGTAAGTACAAGTAAGTAGGTAGGAATTTGCATTCAATGTATATACCATCTGCATATCATGCTAGAATAGTTGTATTTCCATTTGTAAATATGATTGCTTACTTGTATTTCATTCTATCGTATATGATCCAAGGGCGATATCACCACCCCAAAAGATTATTGGTCATTTTTGTTGAGATCTAGCAGGTCACATGTCATGCCAGAGATGATGAGGTTCTCATACGCTCTACGATGAGCACATGTCCCCAATTTGGAACCAGATGTTATCCCCTACCCTAGGGATAAATAAGGAGATTATGTCTCGAGGCCCACATGTCCTAGACATGGAGTACTGAGAGCCATATTGACTTGACCTTGGCCATGGAGGCATTATCTTTTCTTCAGTGCCTCCTATCTACCAACAACAACAACATCCATCCCTTCGACCTGGTTCTAAGGTAGTAGTGGGTATTGATCCATGAGGTAATGAGTCTGGGTATCATGGTATGTGTCACTTTGATTCCCAAAACATTTGAATATGTGCATTGAATTTTTGATCAATCTTCATCGATTGGTTTCCAGTTGACATCTATCATTCTCATCAAGGACAATTCATCATATCAATGACAACTCATTTATTAATCTTCATCGATTGGTTTCCACTTGACATCTATCATTCTCATCAAGGAAAATACATATACATTGTTCATCAATCATCAACGAATCAAGCCTATCAATCAATCCATCACTTGACATCAATTAATAAAACCACTGGCATCAATGACAACATGATCCAACAAGTATCAACTGAGATCAGCGAACCCGCATCAGTCCTCTACCCACCTGTACACTCTGAGAACATTGAATGACGAGTGAGAAACAAGGAAGTGCAGGAGGTAATTTCCTACCAGTTGAGCTTTCATGATTATAAATTTTGTGACCCCGTGAGGTTGTATATGGAGTTGTGTTTTCTAAAATCACTGGAGCCTACAAGGTTATTCATATTATCATCACTTAGGGGTATGGTTGGTGTTCCAAATCATGTTCTCGTTCTATTGTCATACTTCCCTTACCTTTTGTGGATCTTTTGTAGCGAAGAGATAAATTATATTACTGAGCAATCTGGGTGGCTATGGTGGAAGTTTTCTTTCACCTAGTGTCTTGTAAAAATCAGTTAGCCAAGGGTTGTACATAAATAATATATTTTTGGAGCCCATGTATTTGTTTTCATTTTTTATTAAAGCAGTGTACATATTTCCCTGTTTTCTTCAGTGAAAGTTTTGAGCTAGACTCCATAGCCCAAATCTAAGGTATTGGAACTATGCATTCTTGGCAGCTCGCAGGGAGCATGTCATCCCCTGTGGAGCCAAATATTATCACATGAAATTGTCAGAGTCATGTGGGTTTGTGGTTTATACCCGATTCTGTTTCCTTGCCCTATTTTTCTCTTTTTTGTAGGCCATGTCTTTAAATTTTCCCTTTCAGCCAGCAAAGTCATTTTTTGTTTTCCCCTTTATGTTTGGGCACTCATCTCCTTTACCTCTGTCACTGATCCTTTTGTTTTCCCAAACTTTTAGCTAGTTTTCCAAGTATTTATTTACACTGGTCACAACCATGAGCACAAAGCACAACACTTAGAGCAGTCTAATATTGACTCAAATCAAGCGAGCGAGCAAGTTCAGTTTTTAGCGGAGGAGGTTCCATTCAAATTTCATATTTTTAGCCCTCAGGCGATCGGGATCATAAATTTACACAAATTTTAATGTCAGACAGAGGTTTGAAGTTGTGAGTTGATCTGAGCCATAAGATTGAGGAAAGTCGTGGACCGTTGATATGAGGCGAGCATAGAATCGAAAATTGGGAGAAGGGAGGTGAGTAGTATTTAAACTTCTTGAGACGCGAAGTCCCGATACGTGAAGATTAGATCTATATTGTGGATCTTAGGGGGATAGGTGGCAGCTGATATGATGGTTTGCGGAAGCAACTTTCGGGATTTTTGGAAGGAGTCAAAAGAAAGTGAATCCGGGCCATCCAAACAAAAGGGGCACATGGCGAGAGATCAATGTTTCGCTAACTCACGGAGTGGAAGAGTCAAAGGGAAGAGTCATGAGGACTTGTGAGGTGTGAACTCGTGAGTTGATATTAGTTGTTTGATCAAGGAAGGTCACAGACCATCGATATGGTGAATTCAGAGAATCGGGAATCAGAAGAAGGGACGTAAGCTAACTTCCAACGTCGCAAAACACGAAGTCCCAAAATGCCCGAGGAGCAGGGAGCTGCAACAATCCTAGCTGTCCATTGAGAAGGAACACGTGGTGGGAGATCAACAGTTTGTTGACTCGAAACTCGAGAAGTGCAAAGGAAAGAGTTGTTAGAAATTGTGAAGTTTGAAGTCACGAAAAGATCACAGTCATTGGTCAAAGGAGGTATATGGACTGTATATTTGGTCCCAAGGAACTCAAGAGTTCATAAATCGAGAGAAGGGAGGTGAGAAGTCTTTCAGCTTCCTGAGACGCAAAATCTCAAATTGCCCAGGAGCTAAGCGCAGGGTCAAAGCGTCTGGTCATGTGGAAGGTCGCGCCAGGAGGAAAGGTTAGCACCCATCGCATGGAGCCGACCAAGGTGGAGTTCTGAAGTTTAGATCTTGACTGTGGATATTAGAGGGATGTGTGGTGCCAGATCCAAGAAGTTGCGATTTCATGAATCATAGGTTTTAGCATGGAGCATGGTGCAAGTTCGCAAAACGTGAAATCATGAAGCACCCAAGACCTAGGCCCAGGGTCACGACCCAAGGTCATATGAACAACGGGTCCAGGAAGAAAGGTTAGTGACCATCGCATAGCTGGAGACTTAGGTTTTTGAGGAGGTGATAGTGGCCGTCAAATTCAAAACAAGTCCGACCGTCGATCTGAAAGGTCCATTTCGTGAGTTCGTGCATTGTGATACTTGGAATCGAGTGGAGTGGAGACTCTCAAAATGAAAAATCGTAAAGCGCCCTTCAAATTTTAGCGCTAGGTCATGGCCTGAGGTCGCATGCAAGTAAAGGTGAAAAATTCACAAGGTTTGTGCCAAAGGACGAAGACACCCACGTTCGTTACAGATTGAAACCGTCATGGTTTCAAGATCATTGGGTGAGCTTAATAGTCCGTCAACAGCACATAGTAGCCCCTGGGAATTTAGCCTTGTTTTGATCCCAAGATGGAGCAGTAAATGAAAGAGGAGTGGTGGTTGAAGCTTCAACTCACTCCATAAATGGAAAGCATGGAGGGTCTAGTTGCAAAGACAGAGTTTTTAGCCAAAGTCCCCCTCTATTGATCGTTTTTCTTGAAGGCCCATGCTGAGTTAAGTATGTGTCTGACAGAATACTACATGCAGTCTGACAGAGAAGACACAGATGAAAATCCTTGAAGGAGAAGCTCAAGCGCACCTCTGTAGTTGTTGGCGTTTTGTTCTGAGTATAAATAGATAGTTTTAATATTTTGTTAAGGTCGTCAATTGGTTGAGCAGAGATCCCTATTTTTTAATGGTTTTGATGCCAAAACTGTTTTTTGGTTATGTATAATATTTGATACTTTCAGATTAATACAAGTCAACCTCTTTTCATCTCTTTGTAAAAACTATGCTAAAACACTCGAGCATGGAGGATCGAGTCGAGGGTTGTTATGTTGTTGTAATGTAGGTTTGATTGCAGTGGTATCATGACCAATTTTAGTCATCTTCCTTGTGATCTTTTTCCCTCTTACACTGAATGGCTCGAGAATGGAGGATCCATTCGAGTTGTTGTGGTTGCATGGTGATGTAGGTTTGATCATTGTGTTGTTGTGACTGTGTCGTTTGGACATATTTCAGTGTATAAAACTTGAGCTTAAGAGTGATCTTGAGTCTAATTTTTTCTTCTCCAGGCTGCTTGGAGGCTTGATGCCCATAGCAGTCTTATCCACCTTTCTTACTAATTCTTCCCTCTTCTCACACTTAAACTCAATTCACTGACTTAAGTTAGTTGTGACCCTCACTTCCCTGTGCATTTCTTGTCCAGTTCTGTGTTGAACATCATTCACCTATTGAGTTTTTTCCATTGACCTCCACTCATATAAAACCAACATCCACCAAAAACTATGATGGGTATTGGGCTCATCCTCCTACAATCTGAGGGTGACTATCAGTGCTAACAGAAAAACCCATAAATAGTGATAAAAACCATTTGATGGATTTTGATACAATTGTTAGCACTCTGTAAATTTTGTCGAGCTGAATAGAGAAATGACAGAGGTAATTGTTTCAACCTACTTTAGAGCTGGGCACTAGCCTGCTCAACTCAGAGAGGGCTCTCTCCTGTCACTTGATATTTCCTTGGTAATCAATGACTAGATTTGGTTTATGTTGGGGTTTTTTATAAATTTGTTGAAGAAATGGAGGTGACAATTGGGTTATGGAGTTAGAAATGAATAAAGCAGTGACAAATCACTTGAACTATCAAGAGGAAAAAGGCTAAAGGAGGAAATGAGCCTGAGTTTAAATTGAAATTTGCATGGCGAAAGAGGAAAAAGGAAAACACATAACTGCATCAGAGCATATTAAAATGAATTCTGAATTAGTTAGCAAGAAATACACACAGTTTAGATTGCTAAACCAAGAGCATCATAAGATGAATTCTAGGCCTTTAAATCTCCAATTTAAAAAGAAGAAAATTTAAATGGAATAAAGATCACAGGAAATACATACAATGAAAGAAAACAGAATTCATATCACAACCAATTAGAATCTTTTCATAAATAGTCCAAAAATTGCTTCTACATTGTATATTCAGTTTATCTCCATGATTTTTCAAAGTCTTCTTGCTTTGAGGGCGGTCCCCTCTTCCCTCATACTTTCTTTATCCTTGGAATGATATATATAGAAAATGTACATGCAGGATTCAAAACAACTCAATTTCCCCATAGTCTAAACATAGAGATCGGTTACAAAAAAGGAGTAACACATAACAATTGTTCTCCTAATTTATAGGGAGCGTTATAAACAGGACTGACATATCCGAGGCTTTTTAATTGAACGCCATATGTCCAAATGTTTTTGAAATGTACTCAATTCAGCCTAAGAACTTATTCTAGATTGGTGATTTCTTCTTTGAGAGTGCTCAACCAGGCTGGTTGGTTTTCCCCAACGCTCTTGATCGCCTCATCTTTGATTCTTGTCTTCTATCACTTGCTCTGCTTACTCTTTACTTCTCATTTGTAGCGCATGTTCGTGTGTCTGTTGATGATTAAATCTCTCATGATGGGATTTAATCTAATCTCTTTGTTCGCTTATGGTTCTATTGTAGGATCTATATGGAATTTTGTTGCCAATATCTGTGAAGCCAACCTCTCTTTCTTATTCACTAATGACTTCGCCATATTGGTTGAAAATCCTGGTTCACTGGATGTTGTTTGATTGTCTTTGTCCATGTCTCCTAGTTTTGTAGAAAACACAATTTTTTTCTTCCTTAACTTCACAGAAATTAGGAAGTTGATTCAGTTTGAGATTACTCTACTTACGAATGAAGCATTGATTGCCCGGAGCAGAATAACGCCATCCATATTTTGAAGAGCGAAAGTCATTGAGTTTTAATAATGAATTGATGACAAGTGTACCTGAAGGTACGTTGGTTTATCACATTTGGCCAATCTATTTCGAATGATGATCCTTTGAGTTAGTTATCTGATGGCACTTACCTAGAATCATACGGACGTAAAGTACCTGAACGAGTGGCGTGAGGTGATTTGAACGGTCGTTTCCTCTCCCTACATGAATTGTTGATTTGATGTATTCAAATGGAATTTGGACATGTGACATTGGGGAGTGGTTGAGTGGTTTCATGCTTACCTTCTTTTCGCCCCGATGCGCCTCTGAGGGCTCCACGCGTCCACAAAATGAAACCGTGGTATTTTTCCTAGCCCGCCCTTGAAAATTTATCCTTCTTGCTACTTCATCACCCGATATGTGTCATAGTTGTTGATATAGAATGTTTCAAGATCTACGGTCCGTCGGGCCCCTCCTTTTGTGCCTCCGTTATATTGGCCCTTTTCCACCAAATGCAACCCAGTCTTCGAAATCGCACCATATCTCTACCCTGCCTTACTCCCCCACTAAATTTGAAACTTGGATCCTATCTAAAAATTGTTATGGTGATAACAAAAAAATTGGTTGCCATGAACTCTGTTGATGATTTAATCTTCAAACCAACATAGATGTAGGAGAACATGACATGTTGAGTTTCAAAGACTATTTTAAAAATGTCATCAATATCAAACAGAGTTGATTTGATTTATTTGGATGGATTCGAAGATGCCTGGTTAGATTGATCTTTTGAGAAGTCTATGCCTTATTTATTTACACATGGCCACCCATAACTACTAGGTTGTAAAGATTCAAAATGACTTGGAAGGGGTCTACTTCAGAGATAATATCAAGGATATCGTGCCCAAATCTAAATTCATTTTGAATCCCAAGTGTATGTCAATATTTGGTTGCCACAAGGAAAAATCACAAGCATAGGGAGTTTTCTTAGTGGCTTATTTGTTCAGTAATGGAATCAAATTTTCTTAGTGGCATGCTTAGTTTCATTGTTTGTGAAAATGATGAAAAGTGACAAGTATGGAAAGAACAAATGATGACCTTTCATAGACGCACCCAGTGGAAACTCAACATAATGAAGTCAGTTAATGATTCAAGATCATAATGAAGTCAGTTAATGATTCATACTACTTGTTCACAATCGAAGGGAGGAAATGTCCATTGTCAGTTAATGGGCGTCTCCTCAAGACCCATCATGGGGAAGAGGCTTGACTTCACAGGTAAGTACATGTAAGTTAGATTGTGTAGGCATTTGCACCCATTGTACATACCATTTCATTTCATGTTAGTATATTTGTAGTTGCAATTTTCATATTATCTTGTTTCATTATGTATATATGTACGCTCATAATCATATGTTATACTAGAGGTTCTCGTGCACTCTACAGTGAGATCATGTCCACTAGTTGGAGCCAGATGTTATCCCCTAGCCTAGGGATAACTAAGGAGATCATGTCTCGAGGCCCACATGTCCTAGACATGGAGTACCAAGAGCCATACGACTTAAGCATGGCCCCAGAGAGCCCCTCTTTTCTTCAATGCAGTCCACATATCACCACCAATAGTATCCATCACACCAGCCTCATCCTAAAGTAGAAGTGATTCTTGCTCCATCGGATAATGAGTCTGGGTAACATGGTATGTATCACTCTCATTTTGAAGAACTTGAACATGTTGTATTAAATCCTTCTTCATTTCATGATGTTTTCTTCGAAATTATGCTCTTTGCTCGTTCAAACCTGGAAGGGTGACACAATGCCCTAGTAAGTTGATTTCCATTTAGGATGGGTTGCTACTGGGTGGATATTTGAAGATTCATTGTCTGTTCCATCCATACTTACCACTTTCCATATTTATTCCTTCCATCTCCCCTTTCCTTTTTGTGCATTGCGATTGGCTACACTAGGAAGGGTTGTACCTTGCCTCATGGGAAGAAGGGGCTAAAGGCCGAGTGGGAAAAAGTAGCTGGAAAGATTTATAATCCAATTTTGAAACCTTTGAGATGCTTCGCCCAATGATCCATGAGAAATCAGTGAAAATATTCTTAGTAAGAAAAGGGGACCGACAAGATAACATAAACACTCAAGGTACTACTTGATGGATAGGAGGTCTCATCATGAGCCGACCTATTATGACCATGGGCATATAGCAGTATGACATTACCACTTATCTGGTCACCAAACCAGGATAGTATCTCTTGGTGGCATAGCCAAGAGAAAGGAGGTCTCATTACGAGCCAACCTTCCCATTTTCGTGAAATTTTTGTGTATAACATTGTCACCTCTGGTCACCAAGCTAGGATAATGGCCCTCAACTATTCCCTTGAAGCACAAGAGAAAAAGATCAAAATAAATAAAGCTAATAATAAATGACAATGAAAGGGATAGGAATCAAGTGCATCCATGACAAGGTGCAACTCACCCTCCACAAAGGCACCCACAGGTAAGACTCTACATTTCATTGTTATCACATGAACCCTATTGGATTACTGAGAGGGGGGTGAATCAGTAATAGCGTAATTATAATCCTTTTTCTTCAATTGTTATATCAATGTAGAATTATTATCCAATAATGAGCAGTAAGAAGTAAACAATCACATACATACATAGTACACCAGTGTTTTACGTGGAAACCCAAATCGGGAGAAAACCACATAATGCTTTTTCTTATATGTCTTGAAGAATTACATTCATTGGAAGCA
>JZKD02S1674113.1:177197-188150 GCA_000966675.3 Picea glauca | reverse complement strand
CAACTGATTCACCCCCCCCCCTCTCAGTTGTTTTAGTATTTCCAACACCCTTGCCATCAAATGAAACACAGTTGGGAGATGAGCCTACCCAACTCCACAAAATAGCTGATGCGACCGAAGCTCACCTTCATTGCGTACAGAAAGAAAAGGAACAAGCCATAGTGGCCTTAAAGAAAGCATAGGAGGAAGTTATAGAGCAACGTAGGATTTTGCAGCAGGAGAAGGACACCCTTCAAGCGAAGTTCAAAGAAGAAAGAGCGCAGATCCAACATGAGAAAGAGCAGTTTCTCACGGAGCAGACTGGAGTAAAAGAAGTGATCAAAAGAGCACTTCGCTCTATGATAGGCTTAGAGAAAAATGCGGAAGAACCAGTAGAGAATCAAGTATCACAGCTTGAGGAAGTCATCCGGTAGCTTCAACAAAGAATAACAGACTTAGAGCTTCAAACATTGCTCAACATTCCACAGGATGTGAGAGATCAAAGAGGAATCGTAGTTGAGAGAATCAAGGCCCTCACCATGGAATGTAAATAGCCAAGGGATCGCAGTGCCCAAACTTATGAGCGACTCACTGAGGATCCTGAATTGAAGGAACTGGAGTCACATCTCTAGGAGGCAAAGCAGCATGAAGAAACAATACAGGTGCAGTTGAATCCCCTTTCAATAGTCGAGAGGATGAAGTGATCCCAAGAAAAATGAACTACTCAATAGTAGGTCCACACCATTCATAGCAAAGTCATGGAAGTGACTCAGAGGCTCCAACCAATATAGGACGAAGCTTGCAGAATATTCACTGAAATTGAAGGCTGAGGAGTAGAACTGGAGAAATTCGTCACAACAGTTGAACAACACTTAGAGGGACCTATCGATGAAACAATTATCCAAGAGTTTTTCGAGTAGGAGGCCTTGGCGCAACAACAAGTTGAAGCAGCTGAAGGCTTTTGAATCAGAGCTACCCAGACCAGAGTGACTCAGGATGAGTCACAGGTGAGTTTTTGGGGGCCTGTTGGCCCTTGACCAAGTTTTGAGGATCCTTAGTCATGTTTGACCTATTTTGGGAGTTTGACAGGCTGTCGAAGGTGGAGCACAAGTCGAAGTGGAGATTGCGGGATCTCGGCCCCTTTTTAGGGATTTTTGGGTTTTGGGATTATGTAACGGGTATGGGGATGTCATCCCATGGGTTTACCCATGCTTAGGCCTATTGTGTAATATATAAATAGATGCTAGGCGATGTAAGAAGTAGTGACTAGTTAGTTGTGAGTCATTGTTACTAAGTGAAAAAGTAGATCTGTGTGATTTGGCTTTGTGTGTACTGTGTAAGACTTGCAAGGCTAAGTGAAAGTGACTGTAAAAGATTGTGTAAGGCTCTATGCCTAGATATACTCGGGGAAGGAGGATCTGGAAAAGTGTGCACAAATCTCATGTCTTATGCAGAGTAGGATCTTGTGGCTCCATGCATGTAGATGATTGGAATAAGATAATAAAGAGAAGAAGAGTTGGTGGACGTAGCCCCAGGTAGGGGGTGAACCATGTACATACTGTGTTATGGTTGCTTTGTGCCTTATGTTTTGATTTATGCTTAGTGATTTATGTATGTTAGCTATATCTATGAATTCTTAGTGCCCTTTCTATGTGGATGAATGTTAAATCTGATCTATCTTGGTGTGCTAAGTGCTTGAATGTATTAGATCTCGTAGAGTACTGCGCTGCTCTGTAATTAGGGTTTATCTATGCTGTAAAATAAGGTTGAATACTAATGAATTATAACTGCTAAGTGCTCTGTTAAGGCATTACAATCACAGATCTGTGTCCCATCTAAGGTTACAGACATCTGAGTCCTGCAACCACCCCTGCCTCTACCTCGGGTGAGACTTCATCTGCTCCACAGGTGTTGCCAAAAGGGTTGGTAGTTAGGGTTTTTTTGGTGCGCTCTTGATCATTGAACCCTAGGTCTGCCCCTATGCCAACAAATTTGTTTCTCCAAGTAATTAGTAGAGGCTCTGATCAAGCCTACTAGTTGCAGTGTTGGTAAGTGAGCCATCTCACTGGATGTAATTGTAGCTTCCAACAGGAGTCTAATTTGAAGCAGAAGCCCACTAGACATGGACTGATGTGAGGGTGTCTCAATCTCTTCTTCTCCCAGGGATGGTCCCCTCAACTGATGAGCCAATTTGTTCTTCAGGGACATCAGAAGTAAAGGGACAACTTTCATCTTCACCAGGAAGAGTTGTAATAGTTCTAAGCACTGTTGTGAATCTTGGATTACTGGATCTAACTTCTCTTTCAATAGCATGGTGCTATGTCCTGAATGAGTCTCATGTGGTGCTTGATACTCCAGCTCTTGTTGAGCTATCCCTATTATGAGTGGAACTTCTGGGGTCCTGTCCTGAACCAATGGAACCTCAATGAGAATCTTTGGCCCTAGAGACTGACGAACCAAGAGTGGGACTTGTGGGAGTTGGGTGAGTTCTAGGTTGTTGGTTGTTGGATCTCCGTAGAGGGAAGAGTGACTGAAGTGTACACACCTAAAACATTTGAATGGCTCGACGTGGTAGAAACTAATAGAATAAGATCTCTGAAGTTCCCAAGATTCTCTGGGATGTCTAGTTTCCTCATTTCTGATGAGTCGGGTGGCAGTGGGACTGTGGTATCCTAGGATGGTGGTGGTGGGGCTTTCTCTACAATTATAGTGGAATATTCATTGGGATTTGGCTCGGGGTCATCAACTATATTAATAACATTCTGGGAAACACAATTGGTTTCTCTGGTGCGAGGTAGAGCACTAGATATGGGCTAAGGGTTTATGACTTTGGTTGGGATGACTGTAGGGGAAACTTTGATTCTAGTATTTTTAGTAGGAACCTCACTTATAAAGGAAACAACTAAAATTTCATTGACAGTCTTACCTGAGAGTACCATCTCATCTGGAAGCTTGGTAAATCTTGGTAAGGTCCATTTGGGATGTTGCAACTAGGTTTCTTCCTCTTCTTTTGAATCTGATGGCGTTTGAGACTTCGGTGGCAGCTCTACTTTGCCCAAAATCAACCCTAATTCCTCTGTCAAACTCTTCTTCTTCAACATCTTTGGCTGCAAAAGGTAATGCATTCCCAAATTGCATGGGTTGTGTTTGACTCTTGACCAAGACATAACCTCTTTGTCAAATATCTCTTCGTCCAGATGGAATGGTAGCGACATCGTGTGAAAATCAGAGGCATTTGTGTGCCTTGGCCAAAAAAAAATGTGGTGGTGATTCAAGGCAAATGAGATATTTCTTGTATTCTAGTTCAATATTTCCTGTGGTATGCACATCCTTTGGGTGGCATCAATCAGTTGATTGTACCACTTCAGGAAAGCAACAATATTGAATTCCATATTATCATAATATGACCATGAATTCCAAGGTTCAAACATCTTTGTGAGGTGCCCCTTATATGTAGGTGCTACTTGTCTGCCCATGGGCGGTTTCCACTTCAAAATTGTAAAATCTAGAAGATGATACCCATACTTGAAGGTGTTTCCCTTCTCCTAAACTTCCTCACAAGCATGAGGAATTCCTCCAACAAGTAACTACACAATTTGTGCAAAAATATTCCACTGAAAGGGCATCCAATGTGCATTCGCCCTTGTAGTATGAGTGCATGACCTTGTTGGCGATTACATAGTAGGACATTCTCACCATTTCTAGGAGAATTGGCTTGAGTTTTGTTGTGTGACCCCCTTGTTGGGTATGGAATTTTTCATACAAATTGATTTCACCCTTCTTTTTGTCATGCTTGATCGGCCCTTGGAACCCTTTAGATACATCCTCACCTTCCAGTGATAGTCTTGTGAGTTGATGTATATCCTCTACGTGGATGGGATATCTCATGTCGAGTCATAATCTGATGTCATGCACTCTTCTTATCACGAACTTGGTGCAACTCACAATCTCACCAGTGGCCCCGAACACTAGTAAATCCCTCAGGTGCATGATAGTTGAATTGAACAGGTTAATAAATTTGGGCTTTGGGATGAACTTCACTTCCCTTGTTGGCTTGGAACCCAACTCCTAGAACACAACAATATTCATCTGTGGGAATAATGTCACATCCTTCAGATCGAGGTCAAGGAGTTTCTCTTGCTCAACCTTCCCTTTGGCATTGCCCAAAACACAATGATATTCATCTGTGGGAATAATGTTGCATCCTTCAGATTGAGGTCAAGGATTTTTTCTTGCTCGACCTTCCCTTTGACATCTCTCAACACCTCAATTTTGGGATCATAGGGATCATGTGGGATTCCTTCTTTAGAGTTTGAGTTTCATCCTCCCGCTATTCTTGACATCTTAAATATTGAGTGCTGGTAAACACACTGAATTGGGGGGTAGGGATGCAGATGGGGAGAAAGAGGATTCTCAGAGTGTTCCAGGGTGTAGTAAACTCAAGGATATAGGTCAATTAAGTTAATAGTGTTCCATTCAAAATAAGCTTTAGGGATCTTATAGATAAGGTAATGGGGTAAACGGGTAATTTCTCATAAATGATATAGTAATGAAGCCAATGATGCAAGCTATGGCCTAGACATTCGACGGGACTGATAATGGGGTAAAATATCTAAATGGGTCCTGACTTTAATGGGTGGCCTGAGCAACACATGGCCAACATGAGGGACTTACCATTTTAACGATTGAGAATTGTGGTGGGAATATCCACAACATCCATGTGTACATGGACTTTTAATACTTTACAGGTCATTCTGATAGTTTTTGGTAGTTAATATAAAGGGTGCGACTGGACATGATGTGATTGACATTTTTTCATTAATATGTTTCAGATTCACTCCCCCCTCGACCACAATGTGGTTCTCCAATGAGTTTATGTGTATGATTGGGTGAATTGGTGACTCGTCTAAAAATGTGTTGCTAAGTAAGAATTTATGAAAATACCCAACAATTAGACTGAGAAAACATATGTTGTGGTGCCACTGAGAACACTCCGATGTTGTTACATCTACTAAAAAATGGTTACAACATACAAGAAAAGTATAACTATTGTACAAGCTCCCTTGGACTAGAGAAACATTCCCTCTGTTAAGTTTGGAAAAGGTAGGGATCCAGGCATGCACCATTCACCCAACCTGGTTGAAGGATACCATCCAGTTGCGATAGCTTGACTACATTATAATGTCGAATTTCAACAATTAGGAATGGACATAATCAATGCATGCACAAATTTCTTGGATGTTTTTGGTAACGTCTGTCATAGAGGAGTACCTTATCCCCTTGCACAAACCTCTTGGACTTAATGTGTCTGTCATGCCAAGCTTTCTGCCTAGATTTTTCCATTGACTGATGAAAATCGGCTAAGAATCTTGCTTCCTCAAGTTCCTGCAAGTCTACAATCCTTTGTGCAAGTGATTAATCATTTTTCATATATGTGCATGTGTTATATAGAGACTAGGGGTGATAAACTCTGCAGGTACAACAACTTCCTTACCATAAACCAACTGAAATGGGGTATAATTGTGCAACTTCTTTATGGTAATCCTATAATCCCATAAGACTGTTGGAACTCTATCATCCTAGTCCTCCCTATTTTCACAACACACCTTCGTCAGTCCTCTTTCCAAAATCTTGTTGAATTCATCCACTGTCCCATTAGCTTGTGGACGATAAGGACTAATCTTATGGTGTTGGATGAAGAATTACGTCGTCAACGTTGCAATTGTGTTGTTGATGAAATGAATACCTTGATCACTGGTCAAACTCTTAAGACATCCAAACCGAGCAATAATGTTATCAAATATGAATCTAACAACTATATCTATTGAACAATCCTAAATTGCCTTTGCTTCATCCCACCACGCCAGATAGTGTTTTGTGGTGATGATATATCTATCCTTTGAATTTTTGGAGGGAGGATTAATTGGTCCAACAAAGTCAATGTCCCACTTCTCAAAGGCTTGCACTGCTCTAACTGGTTGAAGAGGTAACTCATCTAGGCGTGATGGCTTCCCTACTCATTGGAACATGTCCCAAGATCTAGCATAATCCTTAGCATCCTTGAATAAAATTGGTCACTGTAACCCAACTTAAAGTACCTTTTGTATTGTATCCTTCCCTCCAACATGTCCTCCCGTAACTCCATTGTGGAATTCCGACAAGATATATTGCCTCTCATGGGTTAGGACACACCTTCTGAGGATGCTATCTAGTACCATATTATAGATTTGTCCCACAATCAGTTGGTAATTTTTTTCTTGGACCACCAGGTATCGTTTTTGGGTTGCGAAATAATTTTCTTGGTAGATCCTCGAGATGAGGAAGGAAACAATTTATTTAGGATACTTTGGGATCTTTAATCCAGAACATGTCTTCATCGTGGAGTTGGTCGTCCACTACTCCTCCAATTTCCCCTGATTCCAGTCTGGGTAGGTGGTCCAAATATACATTACATCTTCCAGGCTTGAAAATTACCTCAAATGAGAACTCCTGAAAGAGTAAGACCCATCTGCAAATCCTTCCCTCAAGGACTGAATTATTAACTAGGTACTTCAACACAGAATGGTCAGTAAAAAACTTAAAATGAGAGTCGAGTAAATAGTGTCTAAATTTTTGCAATGCATAAATCATAGCTAGACCTTCCCTTTCGGTTGTTGTGTAGTTTTGTTCAGATTGAGAAAGTTTTCTACTAGCAATGTAGATAGGGTGGTCCAGATTCCCTTCTCCTGGTTGCACCAAAATGGCTCCCAAGGTGATACCTGATGTGTCCACATGTACATGGAATTCAATCTCCCATTTGGAGTAATGCGTGCAATACTGAGTTTTTCCTCGAGGATATCAAATGCCTTGTCACATTCAAATTTCAACCGAATTGCTTTGAACTTCTTCAATAGTTTCTCCAATGGTGTGGTGATACTTTCATATATTCTGATGAACCTACAATAGTATCTCGTATGACCAAGCATCGAGCGCAATTTTTTAATCACTTGTAGGTGGCAGCATGTTCAGGATAACCACAAATGTAGTTGGGTCCACCAGGACTCCTTCCTGGAAAACAATGTGGCCTAGCAGGTTTCCCTGTGGTACGCAAAAAATACACTTCCTCGTGTTCATAGATATCTGTAATTCCCGACATCTATCAAACATCAACCATAGTATCCCTACATGCTCCTTCAAAAAATTGTATACAGTTCATTCGTCCATGTAGACTTCTAGAAACTTGTGTATGAAGTCACAAAATGATTCTATAATGATCCTGGAGAAGACTGTTGGGGCATTATTTAGGCCAAAAGGCATCACATTGTATGTGAATGATCCCCACCTAGTTATGAATGTGGTCTTCTTCTTGTCTTCTTCTAAAATTATGACTTAGTTATACCCTGAGAATCCATGTTAAGGACCTAATCTCCCTAACCCCTCACGTAGGTAGAATAATATAATTCCATGTAATAAAGGCCAATATTAATAAGGCCTAGCAATAAGGAGGAATAAGTCAAATGTAAGAAGACATAATAGAAGCTTCTGCTTCTAGAAGGATCTTCCTCTAGATTATTCTTTTGGATAGATAGAGTATAAATAGAAGTAGAGGGTATGAGAAATCTTGTCTTGGATATTATTGTAATAGAGCTCTGCTCTGCTGGAGGTTTCCCCCTTGAAGAGGCAAGTGAAAATTGCTATATGTAATCAAATTTCTCTTTCTTGTATTATTATGGTATTATTCTGGTATTGTTTTTCTTAAATCGTTGTTTCTTTTCCATTTCTAGCTAAAATATTTATGTTCTACATACTATTTTATATCTGGAATACTACAATACATTTGTAAACAAATAAGCTTCTTTCCCCGCAACTTGATATAACACCTCATCATTGAAGGGTGTCGGAAATAGATTGTGCACACATGCAGAATTTAGACTCCTGTAGTCAACACAGACCTGAATGTCTTCTGTAGTATTGTTTCTCTATATTACTATGGGGCTAACCTACTCTGCTTCTTCGATAGGAACAATTAGTCATGTCGCAAGAATTTTTTCCACTTCCTTCTTGACCTTCTCTTTTACCTTGGGATTGAGAGGATATGGTTTGTGCTTCACGGGTTTTTAGTCAGGTTTTAGCTTGTTCTTCATCTCCCCCATGGCTCCTTTTATGCCTTTCAGTTCTAAGAAGGTTTTTGGGAATAATTCCTCATATTCCCATAACATGATCTAGACTTCATTCATGGTTTTCTCATCCCAGTAATCTCTTATGGAAGTTTTCTTAGGATGATATTCACTCCCTATATTTAATTTCTGCAACTTCATGGGATGATTATAGGAGCTACAAGTATGACTGGGTATAATGTCCTGGATTTCTCTATTACCTTCAGTTTATTTGATATTTAGGTTTCTAAGTTCTTCCAATTCATTGGATTCTTCTAGGCCTTTACCAATTTTACAACAAGATAAAGGTATTCTTATAAGGTTGTGGCCTAGATTGTACTGAAGCAAATGGGCATGGTCAGAATATACTACTGGGCTTGATCTTTGTTTACAAATTTCAGTAAATAACATCTCTCGAATTATTTGAAGGACTAAGTGAAGCTCAAGGGACTTACCAACAAATGAGAAATCTTTTCAAAACTGATCTTTTCAGGTCTGTCAATAGCTTGTTTTTATTTTGGTCTCTTCATGTGTGTACCGAGATTTTGGGATCACACCTAGCAAGTGGAAAAATATTTGAACCCATAGCTGAGAGGGTACTTCCGCAACTCACCATTTCTTTAAGCAGTTCTCAAAATGCACTCTGGGGTCAGACTTCTCATCAAACAGTTGTGTACCTTGAAAATCAATGCTTATATCTTCTTTCAAATGATTTATATTGAGGAATATGCATCGAATAGCTCTCTTTCCATCCTCCCAATACAGAATCAAGGCTCTTTGAGTGGCCCACCATCTAGCTGGGGTATCCTTCAAGGCTATATAAAAGACTGATATTCTTTGATCTGGCACAACTTTTCCTTCTATGTTGGTGAGAAAGTTTTCCAAGTATGAAGTACCATCATATGTTGGGTGATTCCTTATCTTGGTTCCAATCCATCTCATTTCCCTGATAGTTGTGCAACATCTTGAGAATATTTCGTATGAATATTGCTATCAACTTTCAAAAGCCATTTATGAGTCCTCGTCGGTTGATTGTATGCTCCTTCAACTTACAAATCCATCTGCAGTGGGGTTAATATAATCTAGCCTCACCTCTATTATTATGGTGTATAACTTGTCAAGAACTTCTGACTCCATGTTATTATCAATCGACTCAGTATATCTATGCCCCAAGTATGGATATAAGGGTTAGAATACCTTTATTCCATCTACCTCAAACGTCATGGTACCCCTCTTTAAGTCAATGACAACATAATTGTCATATGCCCAGTCAATTCCTAATAATGTAGGGTAGGGGTCTTCATCTCCCATGATTTCAATCACTTCAAAATCAGATGTCGTTTTAACTCCCACAACATGTACCTTCATATTTTCCAGTCTCCCTACTGGGAAATTGCAGTATTGGTTTCCATTCTTAGTTGTATGGGGGAATACATTAACTGAGGTTTCCCTAGAGCCTCCCAAGTATTTTTGGGTAAGATATTGACATCTGAGCCCAAGTCCAGCATGACATATTTAATCTCAAATTCATCTAACTGGGCTTCCAACCTAAATTATTTTCCATTTTGCACCTTCCTTCTTTGTATTCTCTGTGTATTATTCTTGGGGAGGTTGGTGGTTACAATGATTTCTAGAGTTCCATCATCTCCCGGGACTAGGTACATGGTGTTCCACAACTTCTCAGTAAGTTGGTCATCTCCCAGGATCTTAGAGAATAATTGAAACTAGAGGTTTATTACATTTTTGGACTACTCAGGGTGTCTTCTCGAGTTTACAAGATTCCTAGATGCAAGTGGTGAGGCAGGGACTTGAGAAATATTGGGTTGATGGATGAATTTGGGAGGATTTTCCACTTCTTCTGGAGTAGAGATACTTTTAAATATTTATATTACATCTTTGAAAAAGCAGTTTTTGTTTCAAAGGGTCATACTTGTCATCCTTGGGGGTTGCTTTCTAAATATTGGGCTGATTGTCTGCATCTACACAAGTTTTTTCTCCTCTAGGAGTGATGATGTTGACTTTGGGTATCTTCCCTTCGACTTACCTCCTAGGTTTTGAGCCTGTGAAGTTATCTCTTAATTAATTAACCCAATCCTCCCACTTCGCGACCAGGTCCAGGTAATCTTCGATTACGTGAATATTATTTATGCATTGTGAACACCATGGTAGTCTCAGGTGAGGACAGTCTCTATCCAGGTGTCCTTGTTCATCGTAATAGTAACATTGGCCTGGTCCTCTTCCTCCATTCTTCCCTGTTATCACATGAAGTTGTTAAGGGTCACATGAATTTGTCATGGGTCAATTCATCCTTAGATTTTTTACTTTTTATCCTTAGTCTTGTTTAAGTTTTACTTTTGATCTCCTCCTTATGGTCTTCTTAGGTCTTAGCACAAATAAATTAAGTTTGATGTTGGCCCATACCTTTGGTTTATATCTCCATCTCATCACAAGATCAGAAAACCATCACCATCATCCTTATGCCACTACTACCCTGACATGTCACCACTTCCACTATGTGCTTAAACCCCTCCACTTTGTCCCTCTACTTGTTAGAATGTCAAATCAAATTTGTTTTAGTACACTGCCATTTCATCAGGACATTTCGTAGCGCATATCAAGTACATCTTCCCTCATTACCATTATTTCACTTATGAGGCTTGCGTCAACCTATCTCCTTTTTTTCATCATTCATGGTTTAAGGGAAATTGTTGGATTACTGAGAGGGGGGGGGTGAATCAGTAATAATATAATTATAATCCTTTTTCTTCAAATGTTATATCAATGTAGAATTATTATCCAATAATGAGCAGTAATAAATAAACAATCACACACATGCACA
>JZKD02S1674113.1:161459-171596 GCA_000966675.3 Picea glauca | reverse complement strand
GACAAGATATGGCCATAGGAAGTATCGGCATGTCTGTTTCTCCCGAACTTTCCATCAAGTATATGAAGAATCACAAGGATTAACTCCAAATGAATTATGGACCAGATTGGAGGTTCCAATGGTTGACATCAATGACAACCAACAATCCATACCAATTTTCCATCAACCTAAGCCAACTTTCTAGCAGCCATTTGATGTTGAACCTTTGATCAGAGAGGTCTTCCAATGAGTTGGATGTTTCAATTTCTGTCATAAAATGTAGAGGGTGAACCCTGAGGTAGCCAGAGAGTTTGAATTTAATTTTGATGGAACCAAAACTAAGGTAGGAACCCTTGAACTGGAGGTATCTGAAGAAACCATTGCAGTAGCTACTAAGATACCAAACACCGGTGAAAGATGGTTTAAATCCATGAATCTTAATGCAGCCTTCTCTAAAGAGTTCCTTAAACTAGAATGTCAAGGATATAACCTATCAAAGGGAGTGCCTAGGAGCCACTTGGTTGAGGTATTTGACAATATGTTAAGGGTGATCCAAAGATATTTCACCTGCGAGGGCATATTCAATATGATTTACCAATACCACATTAGACTTTTGTTGCACTTCACAGGAAAAGACCTCATGAACCTCCCTTTCTATTTGTTTAGGAGTATTGGGAAAATGGATGACAGGGTCCAAGCCAAGTCCAAGGCTATGGACAAAAGTGTTTTTCACTCAGTTTTGATTAATATTCTTGTGATGGAGGAGTTGAAGAAGAGAAACATGGAATGGGATCAGTTCATTTGTTATGCACAGCTACAATTAAATGTAGCTCCTACTCCTCAATCTAAGGTGAAGAGCCCTCTTCAAGATGATAGTGTTGTTCAAATAGAGACAAGTAGAAATAGGAAGGGAAAACACACTTCTAAATATGATGAAGCTCCTAAGGAACAAGAAGAATAAGGTGGAGCTCATCACTCTCCACAAAGGGAATTTTCACCCCAACCAACTCTGGAATTGGCATAAATTCCATCATCTAAAGCCACAGGAAAAAAATGAAGAAGGTTACTCTTCCCCTCACCAGCTACTATAGTTGAAATTAAAGCTAGAAGGCTCTTCACCAAGTCATCAACCAAGAAGGAAACTGTTGGAAAAGAGGTCATAACAAAAGCTCCTATCAAGAGGAAGGATAAAGGAAAGATTGAGACTATTGAAAAACATATTGAAGTCATAGACATAACCACTCCCCCTGAGAACCCTACCTTCAAAAGGTTGATCAGACAGCTCAAAGAAAACAGAAAGGAGGTTTTTCACTTGAAGGAAGAAGGGTTGGTTGAGAGGAAAAAGTTGAAGGATTTGATGGATATGTATTTGGAAACTACTGATATGGCCAGGTTTCTAGCAAGGATATTTATGCCCCTCCATAGGCAACTTAAGAATTTATGCAAACAGAACAGAGATTTACAATCTTAAATCAGAAAGCTTAATCTAGAGTTGCAGCCTTTCAAGGATGAGCTAGCCCAAAAAAATTTGAATGTGTTGTCTCAAGATGCAACTAGAAGGAATACTCGACTCAGGAGGTGAAGTGATGTGGCTCAAAGAATCTCAATTTTGGAAATGGTTAGCCTTGAATTTTTTAAGATTTTGGAGAAGTATAATGCCTATACCTGAATTTTCATTCATACATCCTATTAGGAGGCTTCTATAGGCTTATCTACCTTTTGGAAAAAGTTTTGGGGTATTTTTGGCTCAATATGGATAAATCAAATAGCTATAGGACATTTCGCAGTGCCTGGCATTGCAAAATAGTATACACAGTCAGACGCTACAACTTTGCTACTAAATCCGTTGCAAAATGGTCTATAGAGTTAACACTACAACTTCACTACAAAATCCACTATGAAATGGTCTACACAGTTAATGTTGGTTGTGGAGCCTGATTATCTTCCTTATTCAAAGGTCTTTGTTTTCAGCTGTGTTTATACCTCGTGAAGACTTTACACCCCAAAAGAATGTACACTCCTCCACGCGGGAGAGTGGAAAGGGGGATATATTGTAATTTCATTATAAATATAGACCATTCATTATAAGGTCGCAGATCTGACAGTAGAAGTTGTGTTAGGGTTTTTTCCCCTAGAAGGAAACCCTCTTTTATGAAAGATATGTATTATGGCTATGTATCGTTGTGAAATTTGTATTCTGAGTAAGGATACTATGAGAGAAAGAAGAGGAAGTTACAACAGGTGTGTTGTAGGTTGTATCCCTTCATTTGTTGGATAATAATAAAGGAAGGACATGGAAATTTCTCTGGTGGACGTAGCCCACACTGGGTGAACCATGTATATCTTTGTCTCTATTGTATTGTGTATCTTCTATCTTTTATTCCGCATTTGTTTTATTTTATTTCTCCAAGATCCTATTTTTATAAAAATTGTTATCATAACAAAAGGTAACTCGCAGGAAAAGAGGGTTCATGATTCGAGTGGGAGCAATGGTGGAAGATGGAAAGTTTAGGGTCAAGAGATTTAACGACCAAAACTACCAGTTATGGAAGATGCACATGGAAGATTATTTATATAAGAAGGATATATTCCTACCATTGGGTGGAATAGAAAAGAAGCCAATGACCATGAAGGATGAATAATGGGAGCTTCTTGACAGAAAGGCACTAGGAACGATACAACGAAGCCTGGCAGCGTCGGTGGCTTTCAATATTTCGAAAGAAAAGACAACGAAGGAGTTGATGGACGTTGTTGTTCCTGAGTTTATACTTTAAGGCTCTAAAGTATACTATCAAGGCATCTGAAATGATAGAGGAAAAGAGGACAATAAAGACAACTATTTAAAAGATGAGGATTAAAGTTGGTTTCTCAAAATCTCTGTTGGAATTCCTAGTTTTCCCGAATGTTGATATCTCTCTCAATTGTTTCCCATGAACGTTCTAACTCAGGCCGGTTATTTGATGTTTGAAATATGGTGTTGAATAAATTTAGGGCAATGCTGGTTTGATCCGAAAGACCAGGTTAGACGTTGGGTTGCCTTGAAACTGGTACTGTCATGAAGGATAAAATATAAGGGAGATATAGATGTGTATTTTCTTTTTAGGCTTAGTTATCCCTAATTTACAATGCAAAGAGAACGATTCTAAAACACGAATTAATGAGGCGAGTGAATCAAATGTCTTTTCTTGTATCTGAGTTAAACTTAAAGAAAGGGAAACATGTATGATATGAGGAAAAACATATAACTACTAACAAGGTGAGGCATCAATTTAAGAGGAATCTCACGTTGTAATAGGAGACTATGAATAAAAGAAAATATTAATGAAGCATATGATATTGTAATCCAAACATTTGTAGGTCTTGTATCGATTGATAACCGATGCAGAGGAAAAACTGTAAATGATCTAAATAACAAGGATAATTTATTTCAACAGTAGAGGTTGTACTAAATTGTAGTCAAGCATTCATTAATAAAACACATGAAAGAACGATGAAAAGACAGGGGAACACATAACTCAGACTTAACAAAATCCAGAATATTCAATCTTCTTTTCTATTAATTCAGATTTTCTTTAGATGTCTTTGTCACAATGCCTTTTTTAGAGAAGGAAAAAATCCTTTTTTCAGTCTTCTCTCCTTCTATTTATACAAGATCATCGCTACTTGATAGTTAGCGATCTCCTATTTTTTAGGGGAAAAGAAAGAAAAATAGTTACAAAACTGCAACCTTAATCGTTACATGATTTACATTTCGTTGGTATAACATTTCAAAGTATAAGATTTCGAATGATGCTTCATTTCTTAGTTGAAGTCTCTACCTCTTTTGAAGCTATACAATTAACACACTTCTCTAAAAAATGAACAACAATTCTAGGTGGTGTCGGGAGATCTTTAGTTTCAAATAGATAAATATTTCTTTGTACCTTTGGAAATTGGTCTTCAAAACCTTTATCGATGGACTTGATCATTTGCAACTTTAAATTAGGTTATACCAGCCATCTATCTATCTGATTGATATTGATTTCGCTCAACTGTGAAATTTCTGCCTGAACCTCCTGTAAGATCTCTTTGTAGTCCAACTGTTGTTTCACAATGTTTATTTTCCCTAGTAGTCCAGAGCAGTGATTTCTTTCAAATCCTAATGCTTTCTTATCCAAAGAATCAAAGATTCCCTCACAGTCATCTTTGATTTCTTTGACTATCTTCTTGTTTTCGACTATGTTTGCTTCCCATGCCTTGAGCATAATGTCTCCTCTTATTTGTTCTGCAACAAAAAGTTTTAAATCTTTCGTCATCTCCTTGCTCCCTGATCATGCGACTGCTTTCTGAAAGGTATTCCTTGCTTCTTTAGCCTCTTTTTCTAGTAAAATAATGTTATCAAGGAATTTTCTTACCTCTTGAAAATAATGCAGGATGATCTCTATTTTGGAGATCAATTGTTGTTGTTCAACTTCTATCTTTGTATGGGATTCTAATGAGAGGGTTTGAAAATCCTTTAAGTCCATGACCTGACCTTCTGTCAAACTCAATTTATCCTATAACTGTTTAACAAGCTCCCTTTACTAGGTAACCTGTACCTGACTTTCTTGTACTCTCTGGTTCATTTCATCCAGACTAGTTTTGAGTGACTGGATTTCTTACCTTTCAACAACTCTAACCTGCTCTAGCCTTTTATTCACCTCTTCTCTAATGTTTTTCTCAACATTCTTTAACTGATCCTGCAATTGAGATATCATGTGGTTACTCTTCTTTATCCTTTTTCTCTTGTTCTCCACAGTAAAAATGTTTGTTGTTGCCATGGCTCCCATGGAGCCTGCTACCTCTGTAGAGAAATCCTCCTCTTCCAGTTTCTGGCCATCTATCAAGACCCTATGCTTATTCACCATACCCCCTTCTCTCATATGCATTTCGTTCCTTACAATAGCCTTCCTTTTCTTGCTGAAAAAATAATCAAAAGGAGGGATCTCATCTCTGGAAATAGGAGTGAGGTCACCAACATATATATCTCCCATTTGTTGGAGTCCAAAGGTGGACTATAAAGGAGTTAAGGAAGTTATGGGACTTCTTAGCTCTATAGACCTTGTTCCTCCCATAGCCTTAGGTATAATGACATCAACAATAGGTGATGAAGGAGGAGTGGACTTACTGGACTCAGGAGGTGTCCTGGGCCTCCTCTTTGCTTCAGTCTCTAGATTTTCCATTTGTAAGGCCTCTTCATTTTGTGAAGAGCCTTCAGTCTCTTGAGGAAATTCTTCAGAATTGGCTTTATCTTGCGTTTCTTGTCTGAAACCTGGAAGAGCATCTTCTTGTTCCTGAAGAAGGGTAATTGCTTATCCTTGCATTACTTTGGGAAAGCCGCTATGTTTGTGCTTTTGGAAGGTCTGAAAACTAGCTTGCAAGTTAGATGACAATGTCTGTAATCTTTGTAATACTTCCTCATAGGTCCTAGTCCCTTTGAACATATCGTCACAAGGGGACTTCTCATGTTCATAGGCCTTCATATTACAATGGGCCATGTGTTTTCAAACTAGTTGGTAAGGATCGTGCTTCCTGTACTCGAGGTTTACCAATTTAACCTCCTCTAGCGTTGTTGCTTCAACTTTGGAATGACCTAAGTTGAGGAATGAAAATTTTCCAATCTGAAAGGGAAAAACTGGCCAAAATTTATTTTGAGCCATTTTTAGTTCTATCCCAATTCCACCTACTACTATTTGATGAGCCACCTCCCTGCACACTAGTCTGTCAGGGAAGAATTTCAGGAGGGCGTGTGGGGGGATTGAACACTCGAAAACTCTAATGTATGAAAAATTCTCCTCTATGAACCAGTCAACAACTGCACTGAGGTTTCCTGTTACCAACTCTAAAATGCGAGGAGGCACACAACCGTACAACATATGATGTAGTGGTATCACCATGAAATGACAAATTTCATAGAACGAATCCTTGGCGTTTTCTTCCCAAAGTTTAGAATGATATTCGTAAATTGGCTCCAGGTAAGTTGGATTCCAACTCCAATTCATCAAAGGGAAAGGAGTCGAGAAGCATATAGCATCCATGATGTATGCCGACATATAAAAGGCTACTGGTTGGCCTTTTGATCTTGCAGTCTGATAGTCCATGACCTCCTTTGCCATGTTATCAGATAAAATATTATCCCAATTGAAGCTGTAACCTTCTGCTGCCTCGTGCAAAAGAGGTAACCATTCTGCAGGGAAATGGGTGGGACTTTTCTTACCAAAAATTCTACATAACATCATCACCACATAAATCTTATACTCATTCAATGAAGCTATGGCATAAATAGCATGGGTGTCAACCCTGAATTTTCCCTCATTTCTCCACCAGTCTTTTATTATGTCAGGATAGGTTTGGTCTACCTCAAAACATTCTTTTCTTTGAACATTACTCAAAAAATATTGATTATAAACATACTTGGAACTGGGGGATAATTTATACATTACTTGTACATGTTCCGGTCTGAAAGAGCCAATGACGAACCCTCGACTGTCCATAATGCTCCTCGTCTGTATGTCAGTTTTCTCTAAGGCCCAACTGATCATGTCATTATAAGTCGTAAGTCGTGGTCGTGTAGCTATTTTGTGGAGTTCAGACTCTGCTATATCTCGAAGCTTGTTGTCGGCATCATGAGGGAAATTTTTAATTTCATAATTCAGAGTCTCGAAATTCCACCTCCAGGATTTTATGGAATCGATGGCATGTAGTATTGTATCAGATATAACATTTCCATCTAGACTCAAGCTTTTTTCAATCTCTTTGCTTTTCTTGGGTGCCTTCTTAGGTGCCATGATACCTGTGATGTATCAGAGACCCGTTTACAGAGAAATATGTATAAAACCAGGTAAACATGACTTGTTGCAGATGTAAAGGATAACTATGAAGTTCGAAATATAAGACTTTATTAACCTTCAATTTCACGGTAAAACGGGTGTACAGACGTAGGCGACGAAAAATTAATGATTTTTAATGGAAAGATATGCCTAGAGATACGCTTTCATGTCAAAAAATATCTTTGTTTATTCGTTATTAACACTGCCATATATCGGCAATTTCGAAATTGAAGTTTCAAAAATCACTACCTTCTTCAAATTCTGAAATGTGAAAGGTGGTTTAATTATCACTAATCCTATTTAAAAATAAAAATTAACATAAAACTTAAACCTTGTTTAGAGAAAACGCGATTTCGCGTTTTGGAACTTTGAGGATCCTGTTGTCAAGGGATAAGCCACAAACAATCCCCGGATCGCGAAATCACGATGAGATTAGTGAGGTGCTAAGACACGTATTAGGGATTTTATTAAACCAGGTCAATAATTAATCACTTTTTAATTTTTCAGAAAAAACGAGGATCGAAAGTCTAAGGGTTGAGAGTTTGAAAACTATTCAGTGGCAAGAAAAATATGAATCACGAAAGATTAAGGGAAAGATAATATGTTTAGGAGCTTAAATAATCATGGGTTTAAAGAGTGTTCATGGAAAATGGTGGGAAGGTAACATTTATTTCTCCTCCCTTTTAACTTTTGAAATATGTTAAACCTTTTTAGGACTTCGACACCGGGAAAAAAAAACAGTCGAGAATCATACTTCGAGAAAAGATGAATCTTGAAAAACTGAAAAGGAACGGAAAGCTCAGATCTCCCTTTTGATTAAGGGAGGCTCCACGACTTAGGAAAAGATGAAGCTTTAGTTTTCAAGGATGGGAAAAAATTAAACTTCGTGTCAACATTAGGCTCCATCTGGGGATCTCGTCTCCTTATGGGACGAGAAGAACATGCAGACCAAGTGCCTTAATTGGGTAATGGAGTCAATGATTCGGATCTGTGAAACAAATTTTGGAGAAAAACCAAATAAGAGTAGGGTCTCAACATTAACCTTGAAAATCTCTTCAAAACAAAAATTCTGACTATCTCGAGCGGGTTTTCAATAAACCTCTTCTCCTGAAACTGAGCTCAAAACTGTGTAAGATAATCAAAACCAAAATAATCATCTTATCAGGTTTCAAGTGATTCCATTTGCATCAAGGTAAGTATTTTCGTTGTGTTCGGTAAGGATATCTCTGAAATCTATGATAAAATTCAACTAAAAGGAAGAGAAATTACCAGAACATCTTGTAATTCATGTATGATAGATTTTATCAGATACGAGGATATTTCTTCACTGCCAGCAAGCCTGTTCAGTACCCCGGTGAATTTATCTGACTTCCCATATTGAATTTCCTTTCACCACTTCATTACTTTCAAGCATTTAAATGTTGAGATGAGGGCAATCAACATAATGAATTTCCTTTCTTCATCTCGTTGAACCAGATGGGGGAAATCAATATTGAATTTCCTTTCACCATCTGTCTGTATTTATTCTTCTATATTTTTGAAGTTGGGGAAATCAATGAGTATACAATATACTCGGAAAGATATCTGTTTGAAAAAGAATCAAAGTCTGTTAACTCATTTAAATAGCTCTGGGTCAATATTCTCCTCTACCTTGAAAAATCATGGGCTTCAAAGAACTCCTTAAGGGAAACTTTTGACCTTTAGTCCAGGGAACTTCCTTGAGAAAAACTAATCAGTTATTCCTGTTAGGATAACTAGTAAGGTCAGGATTAACCTAGACATGTTTGTGATCCAACTAAAGTCAAAGAATTTAAAAACATGACCCACTCTCTTTCTTGAGATTTTGTTCGAGAGTTTTCAAGACCAGAGCGAGACCCCTCTGTTGTCAGGAAACTTTAAGATTGGAACTCCATGATAAAGTGGGAAAAGGATTTACTGTGGTCAAGGGGGGATTTATTATTATTATTATTATTTTCAATCTTAGAAAAACTGCCATACATGTGACTGTTCTCAGAAATGACCTTAATTAGATTTTTATAACTTTTTCTTATTCTTTGTTTGTTTGTTTGTTTTTGTTTTTTTTAAATTTCTACAAGAATAAAATCATTCGTACTTCTTAGGGCTTTTATCTAGAATTTTGAAATGGGATTTCATACCTTTATTAGCTCTTATATTACTAGTCTAGAGATTACTCGTTCATTACCTTTGTCTTTGTGAGACACTTTAATAAGAATACCTGTACATGCCACCTTTTAGTACTTTGAGTTTGTTGTCTCGTTAGAAAATTTCCCTACGAATAACATAAGACTATAATCGTTAGGAAACATCATGGAAAGAAACCACCCCCCCCCCTTTTTTTTAGCAAAACTATACAAAATCTATAAAAACAAACTGGTATGTAAAATGAGAATTTAGAAACGCATTATTGCATGAAGTGTTTAAGATGTCGCCCATTCATAGGGGCATTGAGGATGCCTCCATATAGGTTTTCTAATAACCAAGCATTTTTTCCTTCCGAGGCCGAAATCCTGTATGGGTCGGACCAGATTGAATCGAATTTGCCATGTTTTCCAGTGTCCTCCTTCCTGGCTTCCCATTTCAAGACCAATTCACCAGGGAAGAATTATCTATCTTTAGCTTTCTGATCGAACAAGGATTTCATTTTATCCTGATATCTTTGTAACCTTTCATTTACTTCGGCCCTATGTTGCTGAACTTTGACCAACTGGTTTATTCTTCTGGTAACATCATTGGGTTCTTCATTCAAATCCTGCTAGAGATTCATCACTGGCAGAGCTAAATTTATTGGTAAAATGACATCAGTTCCATATACCATCTGGAAAGGGGAAATCCCAATTGATCTTTTAGTACTTATTCTGTTGGCCCATAGTACATAATTTAGATGGATATGCCACGCTTTCTTGTTTTCAGTTAAAACCTTTTTTATCATGGTAATTGGGAATTTGTTAGATGATTCAGCCAGACCATTACCTTGTGTATAATAAGTTGTGGAGTGTCCTAGTATGATGTTATATTTTTGGCAAAATTTTATCATGGTCATTGATTTAAAAGATTGTGCATTATCAATGATTATCTTTCGAGGACACCCGAATCTGGATAAAATATTATCTTCCAAGAAACTGATTACTATCGAATCAGTTGCATTTCTTGTGGGGATAGCTTCTGTTGATACTAAGAGGGGGGTGAATCAATATCAAGTACAATTTAAAACCTTTTTAAACTTATACTTAAACCATTCAACTATATCCAATGAGCAATGAACAATAGTATAAGAGTTACACCAATACAC
>JZKD02S1674113.1:145805-157922 GCA_000966675.3 Picea glauca | reverse complement strand
TCCTTCTTCAATTCACTTTGTCATCTTCAAAAATTAATTTCTCCTCAACCATGAGGATCCACGTGACGTGACACATACCACCAAAAACAACATGATGTATACTATCCATTCATGGTTGTTGTATATGCATGTGCATTGTCCTTCATGTCCAAATATCTTTATGAATATTGCGGTCCAAAACCCATGACTAGGGTTGACATCAATGACAACAACCAATCTTCCAACAACTTCCACCCATTTAGTGAAGTAATCAGTGGCCATTAGGATCCATTTGTGTTGCGTGTTGGAGTTTGGATGAATTTCTCCAATGAAATCAAGTCCCCATTGCTGAAATGGGGTTTTCGTTTTAACTGGTATAAGGGGCAAAGCTGGGATCTTCTATTTGCCTGTGAACAACTGACAAGGGACACAATTTCTAACTCTAGTGTTCACTTCTATGAACAATTTGGGCCAGTAGTATCCGTCTCTTAAGATCTTATAAGTTGTTTCTCTCCATGCATGATGTCCTCCGCACACCCCGACATGGAATTCATCTATAACCCCTTCTATTTTCGTTTCGACTGGACACCTCAGTAGGAAACCCAGGGGGTCTTTCCAATACAATTTAGCATCTATGATATAGTATTTTACAACATGTAACTTTAATGTCCTAGCCTTAGACAGGGTTAACTCAGTAGGACATTGGAGTGTAAGTAGGTAATGGACGATGTCACAATACCAGGCAGAAGTAGAAAAATTGTCTTGAATTTCGGTTGTAGGTGCAGAGGCATCAAGCTTGTCTATTTCTAGAAATCCCTCGGTCTGTTGCAGCTGATTTATCCTTAGTGCTTTTAAGTTTGATTCGGCAAGCAATTTGGAGAAACCCTGACCTTTGATAATTTTAGATGGTTTGACTTCTAGGTCAAACTCCTGGATCTTAGCTAACCTGCCTCTTCTTCCATCACTGTCTGGTTGCACTAGGATATCTTTAACAGAGCTAGAGGGCACATAAGCAATGACCTTTGAGTGCAACATGTAAGTTCTAAAATCCTTGAGATCTTTCACCATTTCATAGGCCTGTTTCTCCAATATATCATATTTCAACTCGGCATCCCTGAGACTTTTGCTAAAAAACGCAATAGGCTCCTCAAAACTTTCCTCATTTTTTTGTAACAATACAACTGTTATAATATGTTCTAAAGCGAAAGAAAAAATCAAAAACTCTTTTGTCTAATCTAGGCTGGCCAAGACTAGTGCTTCACTTATTACTTTCTTGATGCATTGAAAGGAGGATTTGGCTTCGCTTGTCCATTTCACTTCACTATCCTTTTTGAGCATATCTGTTATCAATTTCACAATTTCGACAAAGTTAGGGATGAATCTCCTCAAGAAATTTATTTTTCCTAAAAAAGACTGAATTTCTTTTACATTTCTAGGAAAATTTATTGTATCTATTGCCTCAACCCTTTTGGGATCGATTTTGATCCCATCCTTACACACGATATGGCCCAAGAGTTTACCGTCTTGCATTGTGAAATGAGATTTCTTGGGATTGAGTGACAAACCAAACTTTCAACATTTCTCAAAGGTTTGTTTAAGGTGCATTAGATGTTCTACATCTGATTTGGAGAAAACAGTCAGGTCATCAAGATAGATAACAACAAACTTATCTCTCTCACCCACGAAGGAGATATCCATGGCTCGCTGAAAATTTTACCCTGCATTCATTAAACCAAAAGGCATTTTATTGTACATAAAAGTACCCCAAGGGGTAGTGAAAGAAGTTTTTTATTTATCGTCCTGATGCACTGCAATCTGATTGTAACCTAAAAAACCATCAATCATAGACAGTCTGTTATCTCCAACTACTTTTTCTAAAACATGATTCATCTTAGGTAATGGGTAATTTTCTTTGAGTGATGACCAATTCAGGTTTCTGAAATTGACACACAGTCTGATCTCACAGTTTTTCTTTCTCACTAGGACTAAATTAGCTACCCACTTAGAATATCTCAGTGGGACTATAATTTTAGCATCTAGGAGTTTCTTGACCTTTTTTTCTATCACCCTTAATAGGATAGGGTTAATCTGTCTGAGTTTCTGCCTAAAAGGTTTGACACCTAGTTTTAATGGAATTTTATGTTCCATTATAGTCGTGTCATAAGTTCTCAACTCGTCATAGGACCAGGAAAAAGCATCTTTGTATTTCTTAAGAAATTCAACATATTTATTCTTGATTTTAGGGGACAGGTAGCTGGACACCTTAACTAACCTAGGACTCTCTTTGGTACCTATATTGCAATCTTCAAATTCTTTCGGTTGAGGCTATAAGGTAGTATTCAAAGGGATGTCATCATGATTAAAGATTCTTTCTAAGGGAATAAAGCCCTTGGGTATTTGGTTATTTTTTAAAACCAACATGCGATGATTTGAAATTTTATCTTGGAACTCTTGGGAGTCTTCCCCTTCCTGCATGATCCAAATAGGGTCATTCTGGTTCTCTTGGTCAGCATGCGTTTCAGTGAACTCATCTACCGTTTCCAAAAAAATTCTGAGTTGTTCTTCATCCTCAAAGACTTGCCAATGTTGCATGTTATTGGGTATGGAATACCTATGTCTCTTTTGTATATGATACTTGAGTTTGAAAGCAATGGGAGGTGCGAAAGTCGAAGTAGCTTTGGCTAAGGCATCCGCCTATTGATTTTCGGCTCTCGGAATGAAATGAATATTAACAGAAGAGAAAAAAAATTCGATTAGGTTGCAAACACAATTTCGATATGACCTTAATCTAGGATGTTTGGCCTGGTACTCGCGGTTGACTTGTTTCATGATTAACTCTGCATCACCAAAAACTTCCAGGTTTTTAATTTTCATCCTCTTAGCAGCCTCTAATCCTAAGACTAGAGCTTCATACTCACATATGTTATTAGTGTGGTCAACGTTCAACTGCAGCCTATAAGAGAAAGGGATAACAAATTGATTATCAGGTGCTACAAAAATTACTCCAGCTCTAGCTCCAAGATAAGATGAGGCACCGTCAAAAAATATTTTCCAAACACCAGTGCTATATACATCTTGTTCTATTTGTTCCTTTTCTTTTTTATTTCTTGTACAATTTTCTTCTACACATGCATCAACATCATCATCTATAGATAATATACAATTACCTAAATCCTGATCAACAATATATATAGGGTAATTATTTGGGCTGAGAGGATCACTAACAGTAAACACTAATCTGGTTTCCCTGTATAATCACGTGAACTGACCTCTGAAAATTGGAATTGTTGCATACATCATATCAAATTGAAGAGAACCTCCAAGTTTAGCACCCTAGGACCGAGACAAGAGCATGTCGTATTTCAGAGGTATATCTGCGACAACCACATCCATTAAAACACTTTTTGTAGGTACCTGTGTAAGATTTACGACTAAGTCCTTTATCATGCCTATACACTTGAATTTCCTCAGGTCAAATGAATATAAATCTCCATAAGGCCTGGTGATTTCTAGGCTGAGTCTATCCATGATTTCTTTAGGCATTACATTCTGAGAGGCCCCGGAATCTAACATGCAGTTATGGAGCAGATGATCGAAAACTGTCAAAGTGATGTAGAAAGGGGAAACGATGTCTCTAGCACCTTCGAAGTGTGGGCCAAAAACTATGTTAGTCTTATCATCTTCTAAGTTAATGGCATCGTCCTTACTTTCGTTTTCCGAAAAACTAATCATTTTGGCAAAAAAAATTCCGTATATCGGGCTTTTGGCCAATTCAACAAGGGGAATAGAGATTTTGATCTTATTGAGCTCGCTCTCTAGATTAAAACTTCCAATGGTTTTGTCAGTTTCCATGGTTTTAGTCTCTAGCCCTTTCTTTTCTACTTTCCTAGGTTGAGGGGTCTTCATTTCGGTAACATGAGTGTTTATTTTCTGTGTTCTTAAGGGTGACGTCTCTGCTGTCTTTGTTTTGATAAACTATATGTTAGCAGTTTGTTTTTTAGTATTTTTTACAATCAGTTGGTCAGTTTCAACCCTATCTTTTTAACTAGAGCGATTGTGGAAGCTGTGTTCCTAGGTCTCAAGTTGTATTTCTGGTGGAGCTTAGCCATTATACCATCTGCTACTCCGTGATAAGTTGAATCTTCAGGAATAGTATTGTTCTTATTACTCTCACTATGATACTCTATAGTGAGAGACTTTTCATAATCGTGTACCATTATATAAGGTTGTGAGCAGTCATCACCGAGATTGTTCATATCCTCTTCAAACTCCTCAAAATCCTCTACATCTTGTCCTCCTATAAAGTTTTCACTTTTAAAAGGGGTTTGAATTTTTTGATCTTCATTCTTAATTTTTTTTTTTATGGTTTTGAGGATTAGGGTTTTTTCTGAATTCTTTTCTAGGGTAATGCTCATTTTTAGCTTGATTTAGTTCCATTTTTGATATTTTGTTTGACAGTTCTTTGATTATTCTAGCCATATCATCTATTTTATCTTCTGAGGATCTCCCTGATCCAGAGGGTCCTCCTTGCTCTCTGTATCTCTTTATTTCTTTGTTTTCAGTATCAAACTTGGTTTTCATCTTCCCTGATGCCATCATGTTAGATTCAATTTCCAAGGCATCATCTTACATCTTGGTAAGATCAACTGATCTTCTCTCCCTTAGTAAAAGGGTGAAGTCAGGGTCAAAAGCTCTAGTGAAAGTCACTTTCGTTGCAGGTTGTGTGGGCTTAAATTTGGTTGGGATATTATTATGCAATTTGTTGAATCATTGGGTAAACTCGAGGATTGATTCAGATTTTTTCTTTCGAAGAGCTCTAAATTCAGTCAGATAATAGAGATGGTCTTTCTGATCACCCCACTATCTGATAAAAGCATTTTCAAGTTCATCGTATGAAGGTATAGATCCATCTTCTAGGCCTCGAAACCAGGTTCTCACTTGCCCCTCAAATGTTTGAACCAAGAGTCTAGAGTAAACATCCTCATGTTCTAATCCGGGAATGTCGGCGAATTGATTGAAAAAATTTATGTGTTCGATTGCCGTTAAATTGCCTTCTCTCGTGAATTTGGGTAGGTTTTCAATGTAATTTTCTAGCAAGTCATGGAGAGGGACTGGTAGAACCAGAGGGGTATATCTTTCAACAACCTTTGCAAATATCTGAGGAGGTGGTGCGTGGACACCCGCTCCTCCTCCTTGACCACCTGCAGCAACACCTCCTGCCCCACCTGCTCCAGTTGCGGCCATTGTGGCTTTTTTGGTAAAAGTTTGGGGGTTACAAGGGAGGGTTTGAAGGAAAGGGTTATCAGTAGGGATGAAATTTGAGAAAAAGGAGCTTGGGGAATGTGGACTGGTTCCTTCAGAATCACAGGGTGATGATATAGGAGAGTCGATAGAAACCGAATCGAGGTATATATGATAATTGTTTGAGTTTTGAGAGATGGAAAAATGAACCTTGAGGAGAGAGGGGGAGTCAGTCGAAACAGGAAGTGAGGTAGACCTTCATTTTCTATTGGTATGGGAAACGACTGAGAAATATTCAGTCTCAAAAACAGGTAAAACAAAATCTGAATTCGGGGGTGTAACTTTACTAGCAGAATATTCCTTGTTAGGGGATTGAATTCTTAATTCGCTGTATTGATATTCAGATTCAGACTGTGTGGATTTAAGTTGATAATCTTTATTCATGGGTAAGGTAGTCTACCGAAAGTACCTTCTTAATTTTAGAATTTTTTCTGGGTTAGAAGAAGGCGAAATCTGTTTATCGTCTGGATTCTTCTTGGTGTTTTTCTGGTTAAGAGTCAGTTTAAGCAGTGTGGAGTCACCAAGTGAAAGATAAAGGTAGCCTTATAAGATTTACAAACTTTGTTCACTACCAAAGAAGGAAAGTGTCAATGTCATTCTTCCCAGGGAAAAAGGTTTTCATTAATCCGTCCCTGGCAACGGCGACAAAAAGATGTTGTTCCTGATTTTATACTTTAAGGCTCTAAAGTATACTATCAAGGCATCTGAAATGATAGAGGAAAAGATGACAGTAAAGACAACTATTTAAAAGATGAGGATTAAAGTTGGTTTCTCAACTGTCTCTGTTGGAATTCCCAGTTTTCCTGAATGCTGATATCTCTCTCAATTGCTTCCCATGAACGTTCTAACTCAGCCTGGTTATTTGTTGTTTTCAAGATGGTGTTGAATAAATTTAGGGAAATGTTGGTTTCATCCGAAAGACCGGGTTCGACGTTGGTTTGCCTTGAAACTAGTACTATCATGAAGGATAAAAGATAAGGGAGATATAGATCTGTATTCTCTTTTTAGGCTTAGTTATCTCTAATTTACAATGCAAAGAGAACAATTCTAAAACATGAATTAATGAGGCGAGTGAATCAAAGGCCTTTTCTTGTATTTGAGTTAAAACTTAAAGAAAGGGAAACATGTATGATATGAGAAAAAAAATATAACTACTAACAACGTGAGGCATCAATTTAAGAGGAATCTCACGTTGTAATAGGAGACTATGAAGCAAAGAAAATATTAATGAAGCATATGATATTGTAATCCAAACATTTGTAGGTCTTGTATTGGTTGATAACTGATGCAGAGGAAAAAATGTAAATGATATAAATAACAAGGATAATTTATTTCCACAGTAGAGGTTGTACTAAATTGTAGTCAAGCATTCATTAATAAAACACATGAAAGAACGATGAAAAGACAGGGGAACACATAAATCAGACTTGACAAAATCCAGAATCTTCAATCTACTTTTTTATTAATTCAGAGTTTCTTTAGATGTCTTCATCACAATGCCTTTTTTGTCAGTCTTCTCTCCTTCTATTTATACAAGATCATCGCTACTTGATAGTTAGTGATCTCTTATTTTTTAGGGAAAAAGAAAGAAAAATAGTTACAAAACTGCAACCTTAACCGTTGCATGATTTAGATTTCATTGGTCTATCATTTCAAAGTATAAGATTTTGAACGATGCTTCATTGCTTAGTTGAAGTCTCTCCCTCTTTTGAAGCTATACATTCAACACACTTCTCTAAAAAATGAACAAAAATTATGGGTGGTGTCGGGAGATCTTTAGCTTCAAATAGATAAAACTTTCTTTGTACCTTTGGAAACTGGTCTTCAAAACCTTTATTGACAGACCTGATCATTTGGAACTTTAAATTACGCTGTACCAGCCATCTGTCTATCTGATTGGTATTGATTTCGCTCAAACGTGAAATTTATGCCTGAACCTCCTGTAAGCTCTCTTTGTAGTCTAACTGTTGTTTCACAATGTTTATTTTCCCTAGTAGTCCAGAGCAGTCATTTCTTTCAAATCCTAATGCTTGCTTATCCAAAGAATCAAAGATTCCCTCATAGTCATCTTTTATTTCTTTGACTGTCTTCTTGTTTTCAACTATGTTTGTTTCCCGTGCCTTGAGCATAATGTCTCTTCTTATCTGTTTTGCGAAAAAAAGGTTTAAATATTTTGGCATCTCCCTTCTCCCTGAACATGCAACTGCTTTCTGAAAGGTATTCCTTCCTTCTTTAGCCTCTTTTTCTAGTAAAATAATGTTATCAAGGGATTTGCTTACCTCTGGAAAATAATGCTGGATGATCTCTATTTTGGAGATCAATTGTTGTTGTTCATCTTTTATCTTTGTATGGGATTCTAATGAGAGGGTTTGAAAATCCTTTAATTCCATGACCCAACCTTCTATCAAACTCAACATAGCCTGTAACTGTTTAACAAGCTCCCTTTGCTGAGTAACCTGTACCTGACTTGCTTTTACCCTCTAGTTCATTTCATCCAGCCTAGTTTTGAGTGACTGGATTTCTTTCCTTTCAACAACTCTGACCTGCTCCAGTCTCTTATTCACCTCTTCTCTAATGTTTTTCTCAACATTCTTTAACTGATCCTTCAATTGAGCTATCATGTGGTTACTATTCTTTATCCTTGTTCTCATGTTCTCCACAGTAAAAAAATTTGTTGTTGCCATGGCTCCCATGGAGCCTACTACCTCTGTAGCGAAATCCTCCTCTTCTAGATTCTGGAAATCTATCAAGACCCTATGATTGTTCACCATACCCCTGTTGGCAGGCATTTTTATTCCTATATTTTCCTTACAAGCTGCCTACACAAGGGTTTTGAACCCTCAATACTCGTCGCAATTCTTTAAAAAAAAACGACACTATTATCTTCATTTCGCATATCTACTTTTCGTTTTCATTTTCACGATTGCAAGAGTGAAAAAATACAATTGGGATTCATGTTGATGGCATTAAAATGATCTTTTTGATTGTTATGAAACTATTTTATTATGTGGTCGTAACTCTTTTACGTCCAACTCACCACTAGTCACACATTTATCAAAACACCAAACCACCACTCACTTTGCATTTGACCATCGTCAATATGGTTTCGATTTATAAATTCGTTGATGCAATGGTTATATGATATTTTGGTGTCTTTGATCAAATCCTTGGTGTAATGGTTTTATTCAACACATTAATTTTGGGGTCAAATCATTGGTGCAATGTTAGAAATATTGGTGTTCTTTTAAATCATGCAAATGACATTGTTTATTCAACATTCGGATCAATTTTTGGTTATGTATGTCATGGTTTTCAATGGTTATTCATTTGACATGTTGTTTACAATGCTTTTGATATACACTATTGTGATTTGAATCTAACATTTTACCAAGGCGTCATCGATTGTATAGCCGACATGATAGTTTTGCATGGTCCCAAATTACTACACCACCCTCGCATGCATAAGCATTAACGTTTGATCATGCATTGCGGGCTGCCTTTGCTTGTTTTGGGAAAACCTGCGGAAAAATGGTTTTGTATCTACCTTGTCAAACCCCCTCATCAATTACCCTGTTGATCTTGTGCTATTTTCTATGGCTCCTGTAGTGCGAATCGAACCCAACGGTGTCCAAACTTTGTTGTTATTTGATAATGCCTGAGAGGACATCGAGAGGAATGGTTGGTTGGTTTTTATTGAGAAGTTCGAGGGTTTCAACCTCGCAGTCGCTCAACAATTTGCACTTACATTCGATGGATGCAGGGCCAAAGTTGGGGACATCCAACTCGAATTGAACAAGGATTTCCTTAGCTCAGACACTGGTCTGCCAACCGAAGGGAAAAAATGGTTTAAGAATTCGAAGGTTGATGAAGTTCCATGGCCGCTCCTGTTTACCTCAAGGAAAATCAACAGTTGTGACAAAGGTATGCCAGTTACAACTCTTAAGTCTAGGTGGCACGATTTGTTGACCATTATTAAGCAATTCATTACATGCGAAGGTAGATACGGTTTAGTTTTCCTATACCACCTACGGTTGCTCATGAGTTTCATAGATTTTCCTTTAAATATGCCACATTTCCTCCTTCACAGATGGTATAAAATGGCTAAACATTTCAAGAGGGAGAAGGCCGACTCCAGCCTCTTCCACCACTGTTTAATTAAAATTGTTATAGTCCATCATTTGAGGTTGAGTGGCGACTGTTGGGAAGCTTTCTTATTGAGGAATGGATTTGCCAGTCCTAAAATTGGTCAAGTTGATAAAACCGTGGTCACAGAAACGCTTGTCGGGCCTGTCGTGCCCCCTCCTACACTCTTACCCTCTGTTGAACCCTCGACCTACCCGAACGATAACCTACTCGACACCCTGCCTGACTCATGCCTAAAAGATAGTGCTAAGCCTGTCAAGAGGTCTGCAAAGAAAAAGGGTAAGGGTAATAATGATGTCAATTGCAAGGGTAAGAAGGCTGCGCACTGGGTATGAAGGTGTGCTTGCAATAAACCTAAACAAAACATAGATCAGAAACCAATTTTATTGAGTGAAGATTCAGATTCCAAAATCAAGCGGTTTCTGACCGAGGAGTATCCATACTCACACGACCTTTGTTCAGTCAAGCCCTATGACTATGTATCAAACCTCCCACCGTGCCTTAGAGATGACCCCAACTTCCCCGGGATCAAACTCGATAGTGGAACTGCTGTTAAATCAAGAGATTCCTCGCCTGTAACTACACAGCCTGATCAACCCCAGTGCAATGAATGCAATTCGTGGCTCGACCGATATTATTCAGATGTCCCTTTGCTCCAATCCCGAATCAAGTCCTTGGAGGACCGAGTAACTGTGTTAACCAAAGAAAATGATAGATTTCTAGCTAATGATAAAAGGAAGAAGACTACAGGCTTTGTGGTTTTCAAAAATGTAGAGGCAGCCACTGCCATTGTTAATTCAAAAATAGCTTGAACGGATCGAATCCCTGAAACCAAGGTATGGTATTTCAAGAATGATTTCAAAATGATTTTGTTTTCTTTGAATTAGTATAAAGGATTTGTTTGATAAATCACATATATTTTTGTTATGATTGAATTGATACAATACGATTCTGTTTGTAAATAATAACTAGCTACAGAATCGTGAGATTCTGTAGCTAGTCATAAAATTTGAATTTGTGTTGATTTTACAACTAAACACAATCTGAAATCGTGTATTTTTGTGCATTTACAGGTACACACGAATTTCAAAGGAAATTGGATCAATGGTGGCATCTTTGAACATGCTTTTTTTTCATAGTTTTGGATTAGGCTGTTAGTCTTAGTTAGAAATAGGAATTTGGGAGATTGTTCCCATAATTTTTGCAAATAGTTTTGATAATTTCCACAAGGAATGTTTTCATCCTGTGGCATTTATATACCCATTATTTTTGTAAACAAACCATCGTTGCTTGGGAGCAGAGACTATTGATTGATGATTATTCAGACTGGAATGAAAGTGGATGTTTGTACGGCTTTAGCTTTCAATATATCATACTTTTATTTCACGTTTTGTTCATTTCAATTTGTAATCAAATTATTGACTACTTTAGATATCAAAATTTGTTACAGGTTGATGTGATGCGATTTAAATTGTGTCCATATTTGATGTCTCTCATTTTACATTACAACAATTATCCTGTTTTAATTTAATGAATAGAAGGTTAATCTTCTTTGTTAAATGAGTAGTTATGTACAATTCTTTGCAGTGGGATTTATCCTAATGTGATTATTTGTAAACTATAAAATTGTTGTTGTTGCAGCCTTTACTTGTTCTGTCATTAGCATTCAAGAGCGTTGTTGCTTCGTGTTTACGCGAAGTATTGGAAAATCCGATGCGAGTTGGCCTCATCGAACAGTGAATGCATATGCCTATGTACAGGACAAGTAGGAGATGGTAATTTCAGGTCAGTTTGTTATTTTATTTTAATAGTTTAATTAATATAAGGATTCACTGTAGTTTAGATACACAATACATATTACTATTCTTATTGCTTAGTTAGATAGCTGTCATTTCACTTCATGTTCATAAAAGTTATAAAAAATCAAAAAATATTGAACAATAGCTTTGTTGTCAATTCATACATGATTTTCGCAGATTTTCGATTAAAAATTTGCAATTTGTGAATACTGTACATATAATAGAAATATAAATATATCTAGGCATGTATATTTAATAAGTAGAATTATTATTCTGTTAATTAGCAAACTGTGAATATATATTAGACCTGTATATAGTTTGTCGCAACTGTTTTTCACTTAGATTAGTTTCTTTAGCTTAGTTTTTCTTTCACTTTCCTAGGACTTAGATCGGCTAATGGAGCCGCTAAACCCGTCAGAGTGGATTAATCCAAACGGCTTGGGTTATTTAGACAACCCCAGACCGGATTCACTCCTCCAGTTGACGAGCGATCAATTTCGCCCGTCAACAAATGGCGCTATAAGGAGGGCTTGAAAATTATTAATGGCACGAGGCGGTCGCAAGACTCCTCCACCACCCAACCGTTCACCTATAGTGACAATAATTCATTCAAATGAAAGCATCATCCCTCAAATAGAAACCACATCAAATGACAATCTACGGATCACAGTTGAACCAGTAACCCCAAATCCTACAGGTGGTGACATACTAGAGATTGTCCACCAATCTCTCATAAGAACACATAGTGCCTTCACCCGTTTAAGGCAACCAAATTGACCTTTGGACCTGTTATCCCCGATATCTAGGGATAACTAGGAGATCATGTCTCGAGGCCCACATGGTCCTAGACATGGAGTACCGAGAGTAGGAGCGACCTGAGCATGGTCCTGGAGGA
>JZKD02S1674113.1:120058-143194 GCA_000966675.3 Picea glauca | reverse complement strand
TCCTAAATAGAAAGAGCTCCCCATTGAGGTGACAGTGGGTGGGGAAGCTCCTGTTACGCCGATTTCAAGCCCTGACTCAAGCTCTTGGACCTCTCCTACAAACCGTGCGATAACAGGACCAACCATTAGATTTCTTTGATATCAGAGAACAACTTGGAGGCACTAACCTCACTTTAAACCCTACAGATCCAATCCTCACTCCTGCAGTAGGAGGATCTGGAATACCACCCTCACCACCTCCATCATCCCCTTCTTCTTCTGGAGAATAATCCTCTGACGAAGGAAGTTCCTCATCCTAGCCTTCGACACCGCCCACACCAATGGCCAATCAGAACAATCCTACCAGACCCTGGCTCGACCAAGATGCAGTAGTTGTACCCGGGCCTCAGCATCCCTTTCCCAAACATCCGGAGAAGTGGATCCCCAAGTTCGACCCGGACTCTAAACAGATCGCTAAAGATCACATCAAAAAGTTTATGTTAGCCATTAGACTCCATAATTTCGAGCACGAAGACGTAGTCTATAGATTGTTCCCCTATACTTTCGAGGGCAATGCCTCTACCTGGTACTTTGCCCAGTAGCCCCATACCATCGTGTCATGGGACAATTTTGAATCCTTCTTTCTAGAGAAGTTTGGAGACGATAAGTCCCCAGAAGTTCTAGTCATGGAGCTTTCTAGTTTAAGAATGAACCCCAAAGAGAAAATCAAAGACTTTAACCAAAGATTCTTAACACTAAAGAACCGGATCCCTAAGGATTCGATGTCTGCTGAGAATCTTATCATAGCATATTATACGAAAGCCTTACATCAAAGTATAGCCATTTGGGTAAAGAGATCCAAGAAAGCCACGTTGTTAGAAGCCTTCGAGGAGGCTAGTCAGATTGAGAAAGACATTCTCAGCTTAAAAGACACTACTAGCAATGAAATAGAGACTATTTCATCTTCCAAAAAGAAAATCAAAATCCTCCCTAGACCTGCCCAAAACAAAATGCAACCTGAAAGCTCAGATTTAGAAAACTTAACAAAAGTCGTTCAAAAATTGTCAAATCAATTTATAGATTTGAAAAGGATGGTCGAAGAATCTTCTTCAAGCAAAGGGCCTTACAAACCCCCATTTAGGAAGCCTTTTCCCACCAACCGACCTAATTTGAATACCGAAGGCTTAAATCTAGAAAGCCTGCAATTCGCTATTCAAACGATTCTATAAGCCCAGGATAACTTGATGCCTCCTGAGATTCCTGAGGAATCAGTACATTGAAGACTGCATTTTGCACCTGGCAACTTCACTATTTCAGTTGTGGCTCCTAAAGGTAGACACATGAGGTCTACTCCACACCTACCTCTGGCTACAACTAAATTTGACCCAGAGAAGATTATCAAGAAGAAAAAATCTTCTCAAGAAGGATTTTCAATTGTTGTTCTATGTACTACTGGTCATTTTCATGATTCCACTTTTAGAACACAAGTAATTGTATCTAGTACTCCTCTTTTATCCTCTGTTAAATTTTATAGAAATTTGAATCTTGAAGATTTCCCTATAGAATACTCTTCTTTTTCTCCCAAATTGAAAGAAGAGATTTTTGAAGTTCTTGCCTCTCCTAATGTTGTAAGTTGGTTTAGACTTGAGAGCTTAGAAGATTTTCCTACCTTGGGTTCTCCATCTCCTCCTTCTCTTAAATTTGATGTGACAAAAGAGGAAGAAACCTCAGTTCCTTTGGAATCTACACCATCTTCTTCCAAGACTCAACCTCCCCGTTTGAAAACTGAAATATCTCCATCCTACATTCTTCATTCTCCCAAGCTACACATAATCAAGACTCAATCTCCTCCTTGTTCTCCTAGGATTTATAATCCAATGGTAGGTGCTAACCTTCCTAGAAATAGGATGGATGTCATAGTAGTTGCTAGGTATGCCTCTCTCTTGTTGACTAGGCCTACAAATTCTCTCCCAGTTGGAGACTACCTTAAGCAAATGCCCAAGTTTACAGGGGAAGAGGATATAATTGCAGAAGAACACCTTGCAGGCTTTTATAGCTCTGCTGACAATCTTAATATTGAGAATGAAGATGTTTGGATGAGATTTTTTGTACAAAGCCTTGATGTTGAGGCTAGGAAATGGTTTAGGGGTTTAACTCTTGGATCTATTGTTGGAATTGAAGCTCTGGATGATGCCTTTCTAAGGAATTCGGGAGATAAGAAAGATTTATTATATTATATTACATAGTTTGGGTCACTCAAGAGGAAAATAATGGAATCTGTTTCAGATTTTTCAAAGAGATTTAATAAAATGTACAAAAACATCCCCACGGAAATTAAGCCCACTGGAACTTCTGCCAAGATCACCAATGCTAGTTCCTTTGATCCCGAGTTTTTCCTCTTGTTGAGAGAAAGTATATCTACCTCTCTAGATCATATGCAAGATGCAACCTTGGAGGTATAATCTAATGTATTGGCAGTTGGCAAGCTCATGGGAAAATATGATAGAGATAGGAGAAAAAGTAGGGTTGAAGCTTCAACCTATGATTTCTCTAGTGTTAATCCTCAAGTAGATGAACTAACAAATTTGGTTAAATCACTTTCTGCTAAAATGGAAAAGATGAAGCTTGAGGAAAAACATAATTATAGAAACAAACAAAATGTTGATAACAGAGGAACTTTCAGGAGACCAAACAATGCCCCTCAGGTCCTTCAAAGAGATAAAAGAAATAGGGATGACCAAAAAGTCCAAACCCCTCTCCAAAATAACATGGTTGATGATGAAGTAGGAGAGGATGAAGAAACAGATCCAGAATTTTGTGGTTGATACCTCTCCATCCCCTCATCTAAATCAGTATGCATATGAGGAGTCTCTTATGGATAGTCAATTGAATGAATTGAGTAAAGGGGAAAAATATAATGAAAATCCAAATAAATATAACTTAAGGTCAAAAAAGAAGGAGGGGAATCCTAATACATTAGATCAGCCCAACAAACCATAAAATTCTGCTAAGGTTGTGGTTTCTAGCAGCAAAGAAAAAGAGGAACAAAACCCTCAAACAGTGATTAAGACCCCTGTTCCAGAAATTAAAGAGATTCTAAAATATCCCTCTTCCTTTAGCTTTGAAAATGAAATTCAAAAGATAAAAATCCTAGTACCATTTTTAGAGATGATTAAAAATGAAGAGTTCAAAAAATATATTTCCAAGATGCTGCAACCCGAGTCTTCCTCCAATTCCATAGACTTGGTGAACCTTCAAGATGAAAAACCAATAGTCATATTGGGACCTTTGGTAGAAGATAGGGATGACTCTTCTCCTCCATTCTACACATCATTAAATATTCATGATAAAGTTTTGCACAACAACTTGATGGACTCAGGTGCATCTCATAACCTTATGCCTAAAACTGTCATGGATGAGCTTGGTCTGGAAATTACAAAAAACTATCATGACCTATACTCATTTGACTCCAGAAAAGTGAAGTGCCTTGGAGTGATCAAAGACCTGGCTTTTACCTTGTTTCAATTTCCCATGAAGAGTGTGGTCATGGATATTGTGGTGGTTGATGTCCCCCCTAAGTTTGGGATGCTATTGTCAAGATCTTGGATCAAGAGACTAGGGGGAACTTTGCAGATGGACCTTTCATATGCCACTATTCTTGTATTTGGAGGAGAGCACAAAAGGATTTATAGGGAAGCACAACTAGCTTACATCATCAGTGATGAAGCTAATCCTACAAAACACCTGTTCACGGGCGAAATTGACTGCTCGTCAACTGGGGGAGTGAATCTAGTCCGGGGTTGTCTAATTAACCTAAGCCGTCTGGATTAATTCACTCCCATGGGTTTTGCGGCTCCGTTGGCCGATCTAAATTCTAAAGAAAGAAAAAAATAACTAAAGGAAAAACAATAACCTAATAAATAACAATCACTAAAATCTATAAGTACATTTAAATATATATATATGTACAATTTGTTTAACTGAAATTATAATCAATAACTTTATATACAATCTGTACAAAACACAAGTTTTAATCTAAACTCGTAAAAATCAAATGTAGATTGATTACTTTTAGCAATAATAATAAAGCAATTGAAAACACTATCTAATTTTTTGGGTTTGTTTTCTTAAATGTATACACTCATGACATCACACATTAAACTTCCTAATTGAATAGAAAATAATAGATAGTAGAAAATGTTTTATATAGAGAAAACTTATATATTCGGGAAACTAGCAAAATCAAATAACATGCTAACCTGTTATTGCATCCAATGTCTGTTCGATGTTGAATATCCAAACACCTTTATCTGATGAAGTAAACCTGCTACAGATCTTGAGATTGCCCCTAATAAATGAGGAACAATAATGCTGGAGATTGAATTTATAATAACAGAACATATAATAGATGCAGTCACAGTAATCTTATAATTTGGAAGTAATTACGATAAAATAATTCTTCCTGTAAGAACTTGCATGTAAATATTCAACTGAAATTAAAGATAAATCTCCTAATTTAAATTGAATAAAGGATCAATGTGTGTTATATCTGAGACACTAGATATGGGAAGTATGTGAAAAGGATTATCTCAAATAACAATAAATCATGCAGACGAAAGGCTATCATCATCTACCATCGTATTGAGATAAGAAGAACTTAAATTAAAACATGATACAGAAAGCTAAAGCTGTAATGTATTATGTGTCATTCAAGTCTGTATATAAATATCCATATTCTCGCCCCAGGCCAAGATGATCCAATGTTTACAAAATGACATGTTTATATAGGCTTCAGGAAACATAATTGTTTCCTATTGATAAGATCAAGTTGGTTTCAAAAAATAATGGGGGATGCAACCACCCTGATTTCACTAAATATCAAAACACTATTAACAGTCTAACATGTTTACTCAAAATACAAAATTGATATGGCTGGGAGATCTCAAAAAGTGCATCATATCATCTTGGAAATCATGGGCTCCTTAATCATCCTATAAACAAATGAAAAAAAGAAGATCTCTGATATTTTTTCAATTATCAAATCAAAGAATTCGAATTTTCTTAATTGGCTACAGAATCTTGCGATTCTATAGCTAGTTATAATAGCGAATGCAATCATATTTTATTAAATAAACAAAACAGTCTAATCTTAATAAGAAAAATAGTTTATTCAATCAAATCCAAGATCCTAACTTAAGAGTGACACAATCATGCTAAAAATTAAAAATATCATACCTCAAATCATGAAATCAAAACGTATCAAGAAATTTTGGAATTAATGATAGTTGTTGCTGCCTCTACGTTTTTGAAAATGACACGACCTGTAGTTTTCAAGCATTTCTCCTTCCCTTGGGTAATGGATTCAAGTCTATTGTTTTCATTTGTCAACATATCAACTTGGTCTCTTAAAGACTTGAGTCATGACTATAGCAGTGGAACATCAATATAGTACTTGTCGATCCACGATCGGCACACATCACATTGTGACTGTAAGGAATTTGCATTAGCATGGACAACATTATGGGTTGGAGAATCCTCCATGCGAATGGTAGATTTATCATAGAGCTGGATACCATGAAATTATGGGTTGTCCTTTAGACAAGGAGGAAAATTAATAACATAGTCTTAGGGCCGGTCAGGGTATAGCCCGAATGACATGGGGTCCTCTTCAGCCAGGAATTTGTCAATTTTTGAGTTTGAATCTTTGCTCACTTCAATCTTGTTGATTGTGTCTGCACGAGGTTTCATTTCATTTCAAACACATCGAGAAATTAACCAACCAACTCTTTTGTTCTTGAAATTGACATCAACACTGCCTTTTAGCTTCTTTCCTATAGGTTTCTTAACAGTTTTAGTGCAATCCTTTGGATCTGTAACTGGTCGACTGTCCTATTGAATGACATTAGGGTAGCTCGAGGGTTCGTTATTAGGGAAAAAATAATAGGCCCGGAGAGGTGGGGAAGAGGCCATAGGGTTCACAAGGGTTTCCACAATGACCAGCTTATCTACCTGTCCCAACTCATGGTTGCCAAAACCATTTCGTGTAATGAATGCATCCCAAAAATAATTTTGTGACTGTAACTCGTGCATGAGGATGATTTTAATGAGGCCATGATGAAATAGACTTGAATCTGACCTCTATTTCCTAAACCATTTACCCATTTTATACAGACTTCTGAGAAGGTAGTAGGGTATATTCAACGGAAAACCAATAAAACTCATAAGCAGGCGTAGATGATATAGGAAAACAAGTCTGAATCTTCCCTCATATGTGATGAATTGCTTCACTACAGCAAGTAAATCATGCCACCTAGGTTTGAAGCATGAAATTGTCATACCTCGATGACAGCTGGTTATTTTTCATGAGGTAAACAGTAACGTCCAAGGGACTTACTCCACTTTCGCATTCTTGAACCATTTCTGACCAATCGCTGGCAATCCTGTGGCTTGGCTTAAGAAATCTTCTGTTACTTCCAATTTCACATCACCGATCTTTGCCCTACAACCATCAAATATTAAGGAAAACTCTTGGGCGACTTGAAGGTTAAAACCCTGAAATGTTTCGATGAACAAAGGCCAACCATTCCTTTCCAAATATTCCCTAGTGTTATCATATGAGAGCAGGGTATGGACACCGTTCGGTTCAACCCTTACCACTAGAGCCATGTTGAATGGACGGATAATTAGCACACAACACACAGGTAGGGTTTGCAAAAAGGAAACTGAGCCATAGCCCTGAGCCTTATCAATACATGCTATGATAATTCAAATGACGGGCAAGGTGTTAATCACAATGCGTGTGAGAAAATTCATGAATCTCAAGACCATGCTAAGGAGTAATGGCATGTTGTGCATCGTATGCCACCTTGGTATTGGGTACATGCTAGGACCAGAGTACTCTGAAAACAAAATGAACACATCATAGTTTGATTGCAAAGTTAGCTCGGTTTACAAAATCGAATAGTTCAAGGTTTCATGAAAGAAATATGACCAAAATCAACCAAAATCCATACAAAAAAAATCAAATATCAATCGATGGGGGTCCTTCGTTCATACAACCATAAATCTCTTAGGCATGCTTAGAATCGAAAGGGTCACAAACAAGGAGAGCAACAAGCTCATAGCAAGAAACCATAATTCTGTAATAAACCATATACTTTTAATGAAATTTTAAGACAGAATAGTAACGATAGTTGCAAGTTTTCATGCTTTCAGTCATGCAAATGAAGAGCGAATAGATGATGGGTAAAATGCGATGATTTACAACTGTCGTTTAGAGAAAACGCTCATGAAGAGTAATAAAATTTCATAGACCCTGTGTAGGCAGCTTATAAAAAAAAATCACATAATCGCTGCCAAGAATGGCGACATGCTGGGAGAAGCAGTTATCTCTGTCATATGAATGAGTTCAGGTTAGAATAATCAGAAAAAACTTCAAATCGAAAACAACCGAAAAGTTGTTTGAGCATCTCAAATAATTATAATGTAGTCTAGTTTCAGACAACTGTTATTTTTAAAGAAACGAAAACTGATGACAATCTTAGCAAAAGAGAGCCACGATGTTAAAGTTAAAATCTTCAATACTTTTGACAGGGCCACTACTTGCAGCAGGCATCTATAGCCTCGACAGGGATGTCAATTAACCCACTCTGACATCTGTATCCTGTCAAGAAATTCCAAATCAGAATGAAGGACGTTTAAGGTCAAAACAGAATCCATATCTGAGAATTTTCTTTTACCTGACGTTGCTTCGCTGCCAGCGGGCCTATTCAGTACCCTAGCAAAGTTATCTTGGTGTCATGCATGCATTTACCCGCTGCCAGCAGACCTGTTTAGTGTCCCGACAGGTTTACAAGCACTTCCCATAGCTCTCTGAAAATTTATATTATAGTTTTTAAAGATATTCAATAGAGCAGGGTGACGCTGAAAATTCTAGTTTTTTAACGCATCTTAATATGTCACAGACCTTGAAAAAAAAATTTAGTTGTCCTTCATCAAGATCTAGAAATAGTTTATTAATAAAACTGACTTTCAAGAACAGGGAGACATCATTGAGTTGTTCTCTTAAAGAACAAGGACAACATAAAAAAGATTTTTATAAATGGTCGTGAATACCTTCAATTGTAGATTGAAACCAAGAAAACGCTTTTCAAACAACAAGTCATCTTCAACAGAGCTGCAATTTCAGAGAAATACAGCAATTGATGTTTTAACAACTTCCAGCAGTCATTTTCGAGGGGAAATTTTTCTGTTTTCTTTGTTTGAGATAGCCTGTAATAAAAGGATGTTCAAATCAAAAGGACCGATGAACTAAAATGAAAACAAATCAAAACAACAAAGAAAAATTGGAAAGAAAAGAAATCCAAACAGAAAAATATGTACAGAAGGTGTATCTGAAAACATCATGCAAAAAAAAAAAAAAATCCCTTGGGAGACTGAAAGAAAATAGAAAAATCATGTTTGATGTGAAAGAAGTCCTACTCGTGGTACCTTGGGTCAGGATATGATTCAGATTTATTTATCTCTTTACTTTCCATTTAAAATTTTCATAATAATACTGCAGCTTTGAAAAGAAATATTCAACGAAAAGCAGAGAGAAAAGGATTACGCGGACTTCCCAGACAATAATCATGTTACGGTTCTTGTGGTGCGCCCACTTGCGTTCATGAATGCATTATTACAAAGAGAAATAGTGAGAAATAAATCTGAAAGAAAACCTATTCCTAAACCTACCCTAACTACTAAACAAATCAGAGTACTACGTGAATTCATGTTTCTAATGTAGCCATCGGAGTAACTCCAATCCTGCAATGGAAACAAAATCAAACATTACTAACAAGAATGGTAATATATCAGAAGATGACATAAATATATCACACTTACCTTCATAATCATTATTTAGAAACAAAGTAAGCATGTTCTTACCATTCCCTCGAAAATTCTTGATGTATGAATCCTCTAGCCATTGTGCAATTTTGTCGTGATAAGGGTCATAATGGCATGGGCGAGTGTAAGTAAGTTTGAAAAACTTGTCAAGATTACGAGAAAATGAAATAACCATCAGCCAAGGATGAAATTCCCCATCCTCCTGACAATTCTCTAAGTGTTCATTAATTTCTTCACATGGAGGATCTAAAAGAAATATGTCACGCCTACTTCCAAGATACTTATGTAAAAATAAATCAAGCATAACTTTATCTTTATTATGAAATTTTTTTATATATGAATATTCAAGCCATCCTAAGATCCTGTCAAAAAAATGAGGATGCAAACCATGACTTTGATGAAACAAATATATCAATGGGGAACTCATCATAAGGGGAATCGTGACATCAATTAGATCATTGGTTTGAATACTTCCTTTGATGAGATTTATCATTTCAAAATGTGAAGTATAAACATTAAAATTCAAGCTGATCAAAGAAAGAATATGAAATGAAGAATGTTTGATCTCCATAAGATATAGTGCATTGTCGTTTTCAACAATAAACTGTGTAAAATCGTCTTGCAACATGTCCTTCTCCCATGTGAGTGAGGAAAGTGAAAGAGTGTCAAATCCAACTTTATTAATGTTGTTATCACTCCAAGAAACTCCTTAGGGTTGTAGGCTAAGGATGCTTGGTAACTTAGAAATAATGTGTATATATGCTTGGAACAATGGGGTCTTCAATGATCAATGTAATAGACAACTCATACATCTAAAGAAACAATGCTTTCAGGAAACAATAATCAGATCAAGTAAATTGAAAGGAGAGGATGAAGAACACTATTCTTGATTGCCAAATACAACTGAATGTAGGGATTAATGCAAGATAGAGAGAAATCCTTTAATTTCAAGTCTATGAGCTCAATAAAGAGATAACAGTCTTCATGAACTAAAATAAACTGAAACAAACTATAGAAAGGGAAAGATGGAAAATTTTGATATTGAAAATGAAAGGAAACTGAACTTTATTTCTGCAAATAAGAGTCTATACAGTGGCACCAAAAAATATCTCCCAGTTTGAACCCTTGTCTCTTAAAAAAGATAGGCATTTATAGCCTATTACAATCAGTTTTAAAGATCCTAAAAACTTGGATCGTTATCTAAAAATAGAAATTCAAATCTAACTAAAGAACTTGATAATAAAGACTTAATGACTAAAATAGCATTCGAATTGTCTTCAATGTCAAACTTCGACATCTGTATTCTTCAGTCTTCTGGAATCTGTGGTGTCATGAAACATGCAGAGGCACCTATCTTAGCAGCTGGATTTCTTCAGTTGTTCATAGCAGATACTTTAGGAGAGTTATTTAGCATGTGATTCTCAAAATTCCCTCGAATATCTGATGCAGAGTCCTTTACCAGCAAGTTGTTATCCCTTGATACTCTGTAACTTCTTTATAACCTGTGAAAAATGACCTGCTCCATCCCTAGCTTCCAAAAATGATTTTTCTGCTTTCACCAGATAACTCGCCTTATGATTCACTGGTTAGCTAGTGAAAGCGCTGCCTTTCACCAGCTAACTGGTTGCAAAATTACGCTGTGCACTGGTGAAAGCCCTGCCTGAGCCCAAAATGAACTTTCACCTCCAAAAATGGGATTTCAACAAAAACTCAATGTGTCTCTGCTTTATCCCCTTGCATGTTCACAGCAACTTGAGAAAGCACTTGCAAATCTGGGTGTGATTTTTGCTTTTGCTTCAATTTTTTGATTCTCCTTTTAAGGCGCTTTGCTAGCCACCATAGAATGTTGTAATTTTTGGTGATCTTCTGTTTTATTTTCTTTTCCTTGACACTTTCACGAGCCATATTTTCAAATGCAGCGTTGGTTTCTGCAAAATTATCAGACAACTTCTTATATCTTTCCTTTATTACCCTCTCTAAGACCTCCTGCTGAGCTATCACTTCTTTGAGATGCTTAATCTTCTGTGTTTTCTTCGACTTAGTTCTCTTTGATGTTTCCCCTTCCTTGGTGTGAGTAAAGGTCTCATAATTCTGTGCAAACTCAATTGAGTGTTCAGGACTCTTGATGAGAGGACTCTCATCTTCTTGCTCTGGTTCTGAGTCTGTGTAGGGTAGGTTTAATATGTTTGTTCTCTTCTCTATAGGCTACTCTGTAGTAGTTTCAAAATTTAATCTTTTCTTTGACCTGTGAGATTTCACACCAGAGATTCTATCTTCTAGAGGTCCTCCTCTTCCTCGAATTTCTTTGAGGAGTCAACTGTTTCTTACCAGCTTTCCCCTGTTCATTCACGGGCTGAGTTTGAGTTTCAAAGCCCTCCCAAAATAGAAAATGTTGCCAGGTCCTTCCCTTCAGTCTTAATTCCTCCAGAATGATCAATTTAATAAGGTCAAAGTGACACAGAGTGTTCTTCATGCTTAGGGGTTCAGCTCTAATCTTTTTATAGACCTTAGTTAAGCTCTTATGCAAGAAGAAAGGTAGGTTTAGGAGAGTTTTACCTATGAAATGGTCTAAAAGATTGAAGTGATACAACATCGGTTTGTCATACCTGCCCTCTGAGGTTATGTAGAGTTGGATGCCCTTAAATAGATCCTGCCACTCATCCTCTAAATGGAAAATTGGCATGCTCTTTTTCCATGCATTATGCCTGAATTCTTCCTTCAAATATGTTCTGAAATTTAAGTTTTTGGTGGCAATCGTTTTGAACCAACTCTAGCCCGATGTTGGTAGGTTGGTCGCTGCAGTGATGGCAGCTTCATCTACAATGATCTCCAAGGACCCAACACGATCCTTATTCCCATCAAATGTTTTAGCAAAAGCCTCTGTTGTTGACTAGTGACAACCATTCTGCAGCCTCTCAACAAATTCGATGCAACCTGCGTTTGAGAAGTGTTTCTGTACTTCTGGATGCATCTATAGGAAAGATAGACTGTTTAACTCTTTTCTTAGTAAAGACCAACTGCATCTCCTCTCCATCTGCAACCCAAAATCCCAACCGATTCTGCACACACAACACAACAAACTACTATTCGGTCCAAGGTCTTTCACTGGTGAAAGCACTCGGGAGTTGGCTCTGTCTTTCAAAATTAAAAACTTAGTATACATTAGTGAGTGATGAGTGTTGGGGAAGAAATGAACCGATGTGATTCCATCAGCCAAGTATTACAGCTTCTGTACCTGCGATAATGGATTCAAATTCACCATTTCTGACGCCATGATTGTGAAGCATGCGTTACTGAACAAGATCCGACTTGTAATCTGATTTAGACGTGCAACTCGAGTTTCCATGATTGTCTGCTTTCACCAGTGCATCATTCTTGATTGCATGACATGGGATGATCATATCATCATTATATTTTTTACAACATGGATAAAACTCACGTGATCTCCGCTTTCACCAGCGTGCGACCCGTGAGAGGTGCTCCTCGGTTGTTGAAAACTGTCGCTTTCACCAGCGCACAACCCGTGAGAAATGTTGCTTAGCTGTTGAAAGTCACCACTTTCACCATTGCATACTCCGTGAGGAACGCTCTTTGGATGTTTGAAAAGCCCCTCTTTCACCAGCTAACGACCTGTGAGAAATGCTCCTTAGCTGTTGAAAGTTGCCACTTTCACCAGCTAACCATCATCTTTTAAGCACACGTTAGCTGTTGAAAACATTTTATGAAAATTTTAAAGAGAAGACCTTTATGGGTCATCTTATTTCTAAGACAAAAATCAAAACCTAAGTCTTGCATCTAGAAAAACTCAAAACCAATTTGAGAAAACTACCAATAGCCATGCTATCCACCACAAAATGTGACCATAGGGACGGGTTCATTTTGGGAGCTAACATTTGGCTCCAACTGGGATGGGCATCTCCCTATGAGGTGACCAAGAACCTAGCTAGACTCAGTAGCCTTATTACAATTTAAAACAGAAATTTGAAAAATAGTTTTGCTAGTACCATTGGGCATGGAGTTATTCAAGTGACAGAAATAAAGAAAACAAAACTGAAAAAGAATATGTACAAGTAGAACAGGGCTTCAAAGAAATCCTTATGAAAAATAGATCTTCAGGAAGCGCTCGTTGAAAGGGCCACCTGCTACTTCCTCGCCTGAAAGAGTTTGGAGAACAAAGGCATTGTTTTGTTGCACCACTGTTATGACAAAAGGACCTGTCCAAAGAGCCTCAAATTTGCCGTGTTTCCCCTTCTCTTGCCTTGCTGTATCCCATTTTAAGACTAAATCCCCTGTTTTGAAGACATTTGATTTGACTTTCTTGTCGAAAGACTCCTTGATTCTCTCTTGATGCAATTCTATTTTTTCCAAGAGCTGCTCTCTATCTTGCTGTAGTTCTACCAAATTATGAATTCTCCAGGTCAAATCACTTGGTTTAGAATCAGTTTCTTGTAAAAACTTTGCAACTGGCAATGCAATTTGAACAGGAAATATGGCTTCAGTACCATATACCAACTTGGAAGGAGATGTACCAATTGATTTCTTACATGTAACTCTGTCAGCCCACAAAGCAAACTTTAGTTTGGAATCCCAACCTCTGGCATTTTGTTCAAGCAACTTCTTTATAATTCTGACTAAACTCTTGTTGGATGACTCAGCTAAGCCATTCCCTTGCGATAGTAAGTAGTGGAATGTACCAGCTAAATTCCAAGCTCTTCACACAATTTCACCAAGTGTTTATCTTTGAATGCAACAACGTTATCAGTGACTATTCTCTTAGGGCAGCCAAATCTGGAAAATATGTTTTCTTGCAGAAAGTTTATGATGATAGTATGATTGGCGTTTCGGGTGGGAATAGCCTCAATCCACTTTGTAAAGTAATCAGTGGCAACCAGGATCCATCGGTGCTGACCACTAGAAGGCGGATGAATTTCACCTATGAAGTCCAGAACCCACTGCTGGAAAGGCCCTGTGACCACTATAGGTTTAAGGGGAAGAGACTTGAGTTGTTGTTTACCTTCAAATCTTTGACACTTGTCACATGTTCTCACAAACTCATACACATTTGAAAATAAGGATGGCCAGTAGTAACCAGATCTTAAGATTTTATGTGCAGTGGTTTTCCAATAGTGATGTCCCCCGCATTCACTATTATGGAATTCAATCATGACCTTAGCTGCTTCTTCTTGGTTTATGCACCTCAACAATAAACCTATTGGATTTTTCCAGAACAATAAGTTGCCATTGATGCATAAATTTACATCTTTTGACTTCAAAGCCCTTCCTTGTGTTTTTGTCAAATCTGATGGGACTGATAAAGTTTGCAGAAAATGAATAATATGACTGTACCATTTGCAATCAGCTAAGTGAGCTGAGACCTGCATTTCCTCACCTTCTTTATCCTTTGAAGACTAAACATTTTCTGCATTAATATTTACCAAATTTATTTCGAGCAGCCTGCAATTTTCCTCTGCCAGAAGTTTGGCAAGGCCCTGACCCTTCACAAGTTTTGTTGGTTTGATTTCAACATCGAATTCAATCAACCTTTCTATCCACTTACTCCTTTTTCCATCTATGTCAGGTTGTATAAGAACATCTTTAACTGAACTGGAGGGGACGAAAGCTATTACCTTTGCCTGAAGGATGTAAACTCTAAAAGTTTTCAATGACTTGATAAGTGCATATGCTTGTTTCTCCAACAATTCGTACTTTACCTCTGCATCCCTTAAGACCTTACTGAAGAAGGCAACCGACTTCTCCTGATCATCGACATTTTTTCTGCAAGAGTATTGTTGTGATTGTATCACTTGAAGCAAATGAGAAAATGTAAAATACCTTGGAGAAATCGGGGCTGATCAAAACAGGGGTTGTATGATTGCTTCCTTGATGGCATTGAATGAATGTCTGGCTGTTTCAATCCATTTTAGCTCAGAGTCCTTTCTCAACATAGCAGTGATATGCTTTGTGAGTTCTGCAAAGTTTACTATAAACCTTCTGACAAAGTTTATAGTCCCAAGGAAAGACTGAATGTCCTTCTTTGATCTAGGAAGAGACAGATTTTTAATTGCTTCTACCCTTTTTGGGTCAATTTTCACCCCATYAKYTGAAACAATATGCCCAAGTAATTKCCCTTCCYTAAGTGMAAAATTTGATTTTTTTTGGATTAAGAGAAATGCCATACCTTCGAMATTTCAGAAATGTCCTTTTTAAGTGCTGCAAATGAAGTTCATGGCTGCTTGAGAAAACAGTGATATCATCGAGATATATCAGGACAAATTTATCTTTCTCTCCAATGAAAGCAATGTCAATTGCCCTTTTGAATGTCGCTCCTGCATTCATCAATCCAAAGGGAATATTCTTGTACATAAACGTACCCCATGGAGTGGTAAAAGTAGTCTTTTCTTTGTCATCCGGATGGACAACAATCTGGTTGTATCTGGAAAACCCATCAATAAAAGACATTACCTTTGATCCCGACACCTTCTGCAAAATATGCTCCATTTTGGGTAGAGGGTAGTTGTCCTTCCTAGAGCACTTATTCAAATTTCTGAAGTCGACGCAGAGTCTGATTTCCCCATTATTCTTCCTGACCAGTACAAGATTTGTAATCCATTCTAAATATATGAGGGGAATGATGATGCAGGCATCCAATAGTTTTTTAATTTCCCTTTCCATTGTAGGCAGCAACAAAGGGTTAAAGGATCTAAGCTTCTGCCTAAAAGGTTTGGTGTCTTTATTCAAGGGAATCTTATGCTGAATTACCTCAGTGTCAAAAGTCGTCAAGTCATCATATTGCCAAGCGAAAATGTCAGCAAACTCCTTTAGCAATTCACCATAATTAGCCCTTTGTTTTTTAGTCAAATGTGAGGCTAAGTTGACATACTTGGGATCTTGTTCGCTAGCTACATTGTACTGCAAAACTTCTTAATCTTTTTCCCCACTTTCCAATTTGACAACAACATCATTATTATCGAACAACCTTTCCAACGGGACCAAACCTTTAGGAATTTTGTTGGTGGACAGCTGGACTATTTCATGTGCTGCGATTTTGCTTCTGAATTATGGCTTCTCAATTTCATTGTCATGTTCATTCTCCTGATCAATCTGCAGATCTGCAAACTCATCTATCACTGCAAGAAATCTGGTGAGTTCAGCATCATCTTCAAAAACCTTCCAAAATTTTACATTATCAGGGAGAGAGGGCCTATATTTAACTTGAATTTTGTAAGTTAATTTATGAGGCAGAGGGGGTATGAATGCACAAGAAGACACAACTAACAAATCAGCCAATTCATTCATTTCTCTAGGTACATATGCAATTTTAAAATCTACAAAATCATGAATTGCCTTCAACACTTCATCTTTGTATGCTTTCAGCCTGACATGCTTTGCTTAAAAGGACTTATTCACCTGCTGAATAATCAAATCTGCATCTCCGAACACCTACAATTTTTTAATCTTCCTCTCTTTGGCTGCATTCAGCCCCAAAAGTAGTGCCTCATGCTCAGCAATATTATTAGTCACTTTAAAATCGAGTTTAAAGGACAAATGAGAAGTTTTCTTAGAAGGGGAAATTAATACCACTCCTGCTCCTGCTGACTCCTTAGTGCAAGCACCGTCAAAGAACATGGTCCAAAGGTCATCTTCTGTTGTTTCTATGGGCTGAACTGTGGTCTGAACTGTGGGCTTTCTGAGAAACAATGTATCGGGCAGTGAATCATCAATTTGCAAAATACAATATCCCATACCTATGTCAACTGAATAGATAGGATGATTGGATGGATTTTTCTCATCACTGATTACATATGCCAACTAAGATTCCCTGTATAACCTTCTATTCACCCCTCCAAAAATAGGGATAGTAGCGTAGGAGAGATCCATTTGAAGAGTGCCACGTAGTCTCTTCATCCATGATCTTGATAGTAGACATCCAAATTTAGGAGGTATGTTGGCCACCACTATATCCATCACCATAGTCTTCATGGATGCTTGGGTTAAGGTTACAACCAAATCCTTAATCATCCCAAGACATTTGACTTTTCGAGAATCAAAAGAGAAAATATCATGATAAGACTTGGTGATCTCCAGCCCAAGCTCCTCCATGACCGCCTTTGGCATTAAATTGTGCGAAGCACCAGAGTCCAACAAATAGTTATGCAGTGTTTTCTCATGAATATTTAGAGAGATGTAAAAGGGAGGACAACTTTCATCTCTATATTCTATCATTTGGTCCAGAGTAATGGTTGGCTTATCATCATATATGTTGAGGATATCAGTAGAAAGGGATACAGATTGGGGATCTAGAGTTTTGAGGATATTCTTTTTGAACATTTCATTTTTCATCAGCTCGACTAGAGGAATAGGAATTTTAATTTTTTGTATTTCAGCCTCAAAATTAAAAGAATATGGAACTTTATCAGAAGCTTTATCAGAAACCTTTACCTGATTTGAAGGGGCTTCCTGATTTCTTTGTTGTTCAACAGGAGGATTACTTTCTGGAGTTTGATGCTTGACAGGGGCATCAGTCTTCTTGGGAGGAGCTGATGCTTTCACCTTTGAAGGATTTGCTTGTTGATTCTCTGATGTCTGATCTTTTTGCTTAACAGGGGTTGTGCTCTTTTCAGGAGAGGCTGGTGCATCTTGTTGAACAGTATCAGATTTAGATCGGAGGTTATATCTATTCTTATCTTTTGTTATAAAAATGACATCATCAATAAGATTATCTTCTGTCTATTCAGTCATCAATGATTCCTCATAGTCGTGTTGTGTTAAATAAGATTTCCCTGTCTCTTCTCCAACACAATGAATGTTACCTTCTCCACCTTCTTGATCTTCACCATCGTCTTCATCCATCACAACATTTTGAAGAGGGACTTTTATCCTCTGATCTTTAGTAGGATTCTTTTCTCTTTGCAAGATCTGAGTTGGCTGATTATTTCTTTTGAAGTTGTTGGGATTTTGATTTGGATTTCTGCCTGCAGAATCATAAGTGCCTCTTCCCTTCACAGGATGTTTATTTTTGATCTTGAACTTAGATATCTCAGAGGTTAGAGACTCTAGCATCTTGGCCATTTTATCAAGTTTTGGATCAGCACTTGATGAAGATGAAGCCTCATTCTTTGGTCTTCTCCTATCAAAATCTCCTTTCCGCTTCTGGGAGGCTAGAATATTTGATTCCACCTCAAGGGCAGCATCTTGCATGAGAGATAATGTTGGTGACCTCCTTTCTCTCAACAGTAAATAGAAATCTGAGTCAAAAGCATAAGAATATGTGATCTTGGCAGAAGCATCTAACGGTTTTATCTTAGCTGGTATTTTGCCATACATCCGGTTAAATCTCTTAGTGAAATCAGAGACTGACTCACTACTTTGTTTCCTTAGGTTTCTGAATTCTGTGATGTAGTAGACAAAATCTCTTCTGTCACCCCAATGTTTCAGAAATGTCTCATCCAATTGATCGATTCCAGCAATGGAACCAGCAGGGAGTTCTTTGAACCAATTCCTAGCATGACCTGCGAGACTTTGGACGAAGACTCGTGTCCAAACCTCTTCTTCTTCAATGTTAAGATTTTCGACATAGCTGTAAAAAGCCTCAATATGTTCTTCAGTAGACACATCACCTGCTCCTGTGAATTTGGGCATATACTTCTGATAGTCTTCCGTTGGCATGGCTGAGACTAGGTTTGGCAATATGAGTGGTGCATACCTAGCAGCTAGGATTTGTTGCATCTTAGTCAAAGGAGGTGGTGCAGCCATGACTATCAAGGGTGGGGAAAATGATAGTTTCTTTTTCAARTCTTCAACACTGGAGGAATGTGAAAGAGGTGAATMTTMTAATGGGAAAGAGGTCTGATAAGAGGCTCTGTAAAAATTTGCAAGYTGTCCAGCCAAATTTCCTTCACCTTTAGCAGATAGCTCTTGGAGGAGATGTTCAACAGCAAGGAGGCTAGTATAAATGTTCAAATGATCTTCTTGTTGCTGAGAGTGGAAAGACTCAAGGGAAGAAGAACTGTGTCTTGTTTCTAAAGTCTTAGATGTTTTTTCAATCAAATTAAAGTCTATCAATTTATCATCACTAGGATTTTTCTGTTGATCAAAAAGAATTTGTTCTTCTACAGTATTTACAGCTATTTTTTCATCAATGTTCTCTGAAAAGAACTCAAATTTTTCTGTTGTAGATTTTCCGGAACTGAAAAGAGGATTACCTTCTGTATCTGATCTTGAAGTTTGACCTTGAATTGTCTTTCCTTTCCTGAGAATTATTTCTGGATTGGACACTGGAGTGATCGGTGATTCTCGAGGATTCGCCCTAGTACTGATCCTCTTAGGAGCCATGATGAACTTGTGGAGTCACCAGATAGATGATTACAACCAACTAAAAATGTCTAATCTTTGTCTATCATCAAAGATCAGCTCTGTGTCATATCCCAGGAAAGTAGAACTTGAATTTCGTCTCCCCGGCAACGGCGCCAATTTGTTATCACTCCAAGAAACTCCTTAGGGTTGTAGGCTAAGGATGCTTGGTAACTTAGAAATAATGTGTATATATGCTTGGAACAATGGGGTGTTCAATGATCAATGTAATAGACAACTGATACATCTAAAGAAACAGTGCTTTCAGGAAACAATAATCAGATCAAGTAAATTGAAAGGAGAGGATGAAGAACACTATTCTTGATTGCCAAATACAACTGAATGTAGGGCTTAATGAAAGATAGAGAGAAATCCTTTAATTTCAAGTCTATGAGCTCAATAAAGAGATAATAGTCTTCATGAACTAAAATAAACTGAAACAAAGTATAGAAAGGGAAAGATGGACAATTTTGATACTGAAAACGAAAGGAAACTAAACTTTATTTCTGCAAATAAGAGTCTATACAGTGGCACCAAAAAATATCTCCCAGTTTGAACCCTTGTCTCTTAAAAAAGATAGGCATTTATAGCCTATTACAATTAGTTTTAGAGATCCTAAAAACTTGGATCTTTATCTAAAAATAGCAATTCAAATCTAATTAAAGAACTTGATAATAAAGACTTAATGACTAAAATAGTATTCGAATTGTCTTCAATCTCAAACTTCGACATCTGTATTCTTCAGTATTCTGGAATCTGTGGTGTCATGAAACATGCAGAGGCACCTGTCTTAGCAGCTGGATTTCTTTAGTTGTTCATAACAGATACTTTAGGAGAGTTGTTTAGCATGTGATTCTCAAAATTCCCTCGAATCTCTAATGCAGAGTCCTTTGCCAGCAAGTTGTTATCCCTTGATACTCTGTAACTTCTTTATAACCTATGAAAAATGACCTGCTCTGTCCCTAGCTTCCAAAAATGCTTTTTCTGCTTTCACCAGCTAACTTGCCTTGTGATTCACTAGTTAGCTGGTGAAAGCGCTGCCTTTCACCAGCTGACTGGTTGCAAAATTACACTGTGCGCAGGTGAAAGCCCTTCCTGAGCCCAAAATGAACTTTCACCTCCAAAAATGCGATTTCAAAAAAAACTCAATGTGTCTCTACTTTATCCCCTTACATGTTCACAGCAACTTGAGCAAGCACTTGCAAATCTAGGTGTGATTTTTTCTTTTGCTTCAATTTTCTGATTCTCCTTTTAAGGCACTTTGCTAGCCACCATAGACTGTTGTAATCTTTGGTGATCTTCTGTTTTATTTTCTTTTCCTTGACACTTTCACTAGCCAACTTTTCAAATGTAGCGTTGGTTTCTACAAAATTATCGGACAACTTCTTATATCTTTCCTTTATTACCCTCTCTAAGACCTCCTGCTGAGATATCACTTCTTTGAGATGCTTAATCTTCTGTGTTTTCTTCGACTTAGTGCTCTTTGATGTTTCCCCTTCCTCGGTGTGAGTAAAGGTATCATAATTCTGTGCAAACTCAATTGAGTGTTCCGGACTCTTGATGACAGGGCTCTCATCTTCTTGCTCTGGTTCTGAGTCTATGTAAGGCAGGTTTAATATGTTTGTTCTCTTCTCTATAGGCTGCTCTGTAGTAGTTTCAAAATTTAATCTTTTCTTTGACCTGTGAGATTTCACACCAGAGATTCTATCTTCTGGAGGTCCTGGAAGGGTCCTCCTCTTCCTCAAACTTCTTTGAGGAATCAACTATTTCTTACCATCTTTCCCCTGTTCATTCACGGGCTGAGTTTGAGTTTCAAAGCCCTCCCAAAACAGAAAATGTTGCCAGGTCCTTCCCTTCAGTCTTAATTCCTCCAGAATGATCAATTTAATAAGGCCAAAGTGACACAGAGTGTTCTTCATGCTTAGGGGTTCAGCTCTAATCTTTTTACAGACCTTAGTTAAGCTCTTATGCAAGAAGAAAGGCAGGTTTAGGAGATTTTTACCTGTGAAATGGTCTAAAATCTTGAAGTGATACAACATCAGTTTGTCATACCTGCCCTCTGAGGTTATGTAGAGTTGGATGCCCTTAAACAGATCCTACCACTCATCCTCTAAATGGGAAACTGGCATGCTCTTTTTCCATGCATTATGCCTGAATTCTTCCTTCAAATATGTTCTGAAATTTAAGTTTTTGGTGGCAGTCGTTTTGAACCAACTCTTGCCCAATCTTGGTAGGCTGGTCATTGCAGCGATGGCAACTTCATCTACAATGATCTCCAAGGACCCAACACGAGCCTTATTCTCGTCAAATGTTTTAGCAAAATCCTCTGCTGTTGACTGGTGACAACCATTCTGCAACCTCTTAACAAATTCAATGCAACCTGCGTTTGAGAAGTGTTTCTGTACTTTTGGATGCGTCTGTAGGAAAGATAGATTGTCTAACTCTTTTCTTAGTAAAGACCCACTGTGTCACCTCACCATCTACAACCCAAAATCCCAACCGATTCTTCACACACAACACAACAAACTGCTATTCGGGCCGATGTCTTGCGCTGGTGAAAGCACTCGGGAGTCGGCTCTATCTTTCAAAGTTAAAAACTTAGCATACATTAGTGAGTGATGCATGTTGGGGAAGCGATGAACCAATGTGATGCCGTCATCCAAGTAGTACAGCTTCTGTACCTGCGATAATGGATTCAAATTCACCATTTCTGACGTCATGATTGTGAAGCATGCGTTACTGAACAAGATCCGACTTGTAATCTGATTTAGACGTGCAACTCGAGTTTCCATGATTGTCCGCTTTCACCAGCGCATTATTCTTGATTGCATGACATGGGATGATCATATCATCATTAGATTTTTTAAAATGTGGATAAAATGCACGTGATCTCCGCTTTCACCAGCACGCGACCCGTGAGAAATGCTCCTCGGCTGTTGAAAACTGCCGCTTTCACCAGCGCACAACCCGTGAGAAATGTTGCTTAGCTGTTGAAAGTCACCACTTTCACCAGCGCACACTCCATGAGGAACGCTCTTTGGATGTTTGAAAATTCCCGCTTTCACCAGCTAACGACCTGTGAGAAATGCTCCATAGCTATTGAAAGTTGCCACTTTCACCAACTAACCATCATCTTTTAAGCACGCATTAGCTGTTGAAAACATTTTATGAAAATTTTAAAGAGAAGCTCTTTATGGGTCATCTTATTTCTAAGACAAAAATCAAAACCTAAGTCTTGCAGCTAGAAAAACTCAAAACCAATTTGAGAAAACTACCAATAGCCATGCTATCCACCACAAAATGTGACCATTGGGATGGGTTCATTTTGGGAGCTAACAAATGTTAGGTTTGGAATTAATTTCACCAAAATTTAGAATATTGAAAGGATATGATTGTGGTGGAAAAGAGTAGGATGTTGTAGGTAAGGTGTCAAGTCCAACAGAGTCTAGGAAGAGATCAAGATATAAAGAATAAAAGGAATCAGAAATAAGCACATGAAAAGAATCTCTTGAACTATGATAATTAACAATGGTATTCTCAAGACATTTCTCTTCACTTTCTTTAAAACTCTTACTCAGTTTTGGTGACGAATTTCTCAACATAATATGATCATCTAGATTTGCCTTTTGTATGATAGATAGTTCTAAACTTTCATGGAAAACATCTGATCTTTCATGTGGATAAAGTACATTTTGAGAATGAAGGTTTAAAGTTTCTTCTTTTAGTTGCATATCTTCTTCTCTAATCAGTTTCATAGGAGTGTTAGAATGTTTAAGACGATTTTCATCGCTTAAGTGTTCTTCAACGACTGATTTTAAATATTGATTAGAGCACGAGTTACAAGAATGAGGATATTCACCTTGAGCCAGAAACGAATCTTCTTCCATACTGGTCGAAGACTGAAAATACAATGATTCAGAG
>JZKD02S1674113.1:98593-120008 GCA_000966675.3 Picea glauca | reverse complement strand
TGGTCGAAGACTGAAAATACAATGATTCAGAGGAAAAACCAATTTGGTTGTCAATAAGAACCTGGTCAATAGATTCTACCTCCCTTGCTTGTTCAACATTGTCGAAAGGATTCTTATCATCTTGCGAAGAAAATTCTTCTCGCAGTTGAGTGATAGGATTTGCAATTAGTTCTTCATTCATGATTGAATATGACTGGATGGAAGGGACGCAAGCATCATAGAGGAGATTTAATGCAAATGACATGTCATCGAGATTAAATTTACAGATGATATGATAGACTCTTGTCAAAAATTCTTCCGAAGATGAATCGTCGTTGATTAGCGAAGTATGAAGTTCTTCACATAATTGATCGAAATCATAAATTTCAAAAGCATCTAGAAATTCATCTACAAATTGAAACCAATCAAAAATGTGACATGCTGGAAAGGATTCAAACCAATGTTTAATCCAACCTCTAAATGTAAAAGAGAATAGTCTGCATAAAACTCTTAAATCTGAGATGTCATGTTTGATGCATTTGCACCAAAACTTGTTAAGGTGGTCTTTAGCAGATGTATTGCCTCCACCATCAAAGGTGAGTTTGGACAAGCGAGAGACTGTTTCGTTGGGAACATCGAGTAATGAGAAGTTGAAAGCATGTTCCAACACAGTGATTTGGGGAGCCATGGGGAAATTGAATACATTTAAAATAAAGGCTCCTACAAGGCTAGCTTGTCAGTTGGCCCTCCTTCTAGCGCCATTTGTTGATGGGCGAAATTGACCGCTCGTCAACTAGAGGAGTGAATCCGGTCCGGGGTTTTCTAATTAACCCAATCTGTTTGGATTAATTCACTCCGACGGGTTTTGCGGCTCCGTTGGCTGATCTAAATTCTAAAGAAAGCAAAAAATAACTAAAGGAAAAACAATAACCTAATAAATAACAATCACTAAAATCTATAAGTACATTTAAATATATATATTTACAATTTGTTTAACCGAAATTATAATCAATAACTTTATATACAATCTGTACAAAACATGAGTTTTAATCCAAACTCATAAAAATCAAATGTAGATTGATTACTTTTAGCAATAATAATAAAGCAATTGAAAACACTATCTAATATTTTTGGTTTGTTTTCTTAAATGTATACACTCATGACATCACAAATTAAACTTCCTAATTGAACAGAAAATAATAGATAGTAGAAAATGTTTTATATAGAGAAAACTTATATATTCCGGAAACTAGTGAAATCAAATAACATGCTAACATGTTATTGCATCCAATGTCTATTTGATGTTGAATATCCAGCCACCTTTATCTGATGAAGTAAACCTACTACAGATCTTGAGATTTCCCCTAATTGATGCAGGAGCCTCTACACTTCATCAAGCGAGCCACCGCATGGAGTAAAGGACATACAGCTGGACAGCGCCAGCACATACATTTTTTGAATTTTCTTTGAAGATTGTTGCACCGCCATTTGAATGCTTTCATTCATATGAAGCGCACTTGTATTGTAATGTAGATAAGAAGGCATTTAATAGTTTTAATGCTGTTAGATAGGACTTAACTGTAGATTAGACAGTTTTGGCTGTCGAGAGGGAAAACAGAATATAGGCACCCTCCTTTGTACATTGTATTATCATTCATCCATACAGGAGCAAGAAGAGAGCAGAGCAGAGAGTTTGTGAAGAAACCCCATGTAATGATATTGAATTAATAGGAAAAGCTTTGATTCAATTCCATGGATGTGTTTGATCTCTTTGTGTTGTTGATATTAGGCTTTTGCATACTTGTTTCCTTTTATGCTTATCTTCTATATGCTATGTATGTGATTGCATATCAGGTTCGTAACCTGAGAGAATAAGAGAATAAGTTCCAGATTGTTTCACTGTTTGAACTAGGATATTCCTGCATAGAGTGCAGTCAAATTCCTCTGCATAGAGTGCGTTAAGGAGGTTCAATAGTGAAACTCTTATTCTCGTCGACCAGAGTTGTGTTGACAGTTCGAACCGTGCAGGCGAGTGCAGGTTGGACGTGAAGTTTCAGTAGCAATCCTGAGATAAGAAAGGCTGGGGTTGCTGTGATTGTGAAAGCGCAGAACCTGGAAGGCTTCAACACTTTGAAAGTAGTTGAAGGTGGAGCGCAGGCATCATGCACAAAGTCTCTGAAGGAATCGGATAGAATTCAGCTCAGGAGAGATAGTTCCTCGTTCATGTTGCAGGAACAGGCCTGGGAGAATTTTGAACCAAGGGAAAGCTTAGAAGCCGGAGGATTCTCAAAAGGAAGAGAATCGATGACTTGAAGTTGTCGTGGAGAGCCGTGAAATCCTGCAGACCGTCAGATCACGGAGGAGTTGAAAGGGGGTTAACTTGCAGGAGCAGGAGAGAATCAATTGGCCATCGAATATCGGCATATCGAGGTTGGTGAGTGCAAGAGTTGCATGCACGTCAAAATCGCGAGTAGCGATTTCCCGATTCTGTGGGAGTCGTCGATCAAAACGAGGACACGTGGCGGAAGATCTCGGTGAGTCAGCGTTTGGAGGCATCGGGGTTTTCCAGGTTGTGGAACGCTTGCATATTGAAATCGTAATCGGTGATTTCTCGATCTTATCGGAACCATTGATTTGGTGGGACACGTGTCGAAGGATCCCTAGGAATCGGGGTTCGGGGATTCGGGGTTCTCGACGTCGAGGAACTCTAGCATCGTGGATTCGCGATCCGCGAAATCTCGAAGTGACGTGGCAGTGTGGGACCACGTGTGTTAGTGGAATATAGGTGGCATGAGATCCCAAGAGATCGGGACTCGGTGTTCGGGACTTTCCATTGTAAAGGAATTGTGAACAACAAAATTGCGATCACGCAATCCCCGATAGAGTGGGAGCATTGACCCGTTGACCATCGGGGATCGGGATTTTGTTTTGCATGTGAATGGTGATCACGTGAGCCGCGAATTCTCGAATCGCGATACCCCGATTTCTGAAAGGAAGATCACCGAAGGAGTATTGCTGTGGGTAGGGGAACTCCCGAGGGGAGTTGGAAGAGCTTAGACTCTTTGGGCCTGTGAGTCAAAGAAGGTCCTGGTGTGAGCAGGGTGGAACTGTGAGGGTTGCCACACGTTGCGTCAAGTGGTATCAGAGCCAAAATTTCTCTGTTTTCTGTAGCAGAGAGGAAGAGAAGACGTAATGCCACCGAGAAGAGGCAGGCGATCACCCGATCCAGAGGAGGAGAGGGAATTGTCTAGGGAAAGAAGCAGTCATGGACAGAATATAGAAATAGAGAGGGAAATATGAAATCTCCGTGCTAGAATGGAAGATATGGAAGAAGCGCAGAGGCACACAACAAATACAAGAGATCTGAGTGACTCTGAAGGCGAAGCTGATGCTGTACCGCAAGGTGGAGTTGCAGCAAAAGATGCAGCAAATGAGCGATTAATCAAGGCTATCGCCAGGATGAGTGCAAAGGTGAGGATGGACATTCTAGCTTACGAGGGAAGCCTGGATGCAGAAGAGTTGCTGGATTGGATCCGAGCACTCGACACCTACTTCGATTATGAAGATATCGAAGAGGACAAGAAGGTGAGGCATGCTGTCACTAAATTGAAAGGACATGCAGCCTTATGGTGGGACGAGCTGCAGGCGGACAGGCGTTCCAAAGGAAAACAGAAGATAAAGAGCTGGGACAGGATGATCGCCAAGATGAAGGTGAAGTTCATTCTGAGGGATTACCAGATCACCCTGTTCAGGCATATGCAGAACCTGAGACAAAAGTTGATGATGGTGAAAGAATACACCGAAGAATTTTACAGGCTCAATATTTGAGCTGGTCATCGGGAGAGTGATGACGAAAAGGTGGCGAGATACCTGAATGGTCTTAGGTATGACATTCAGGATGAGCTGAGCATGGTTACCATCCACACAGTTGAGGATTCTTACCAGATGGCTCTAAAATCCGAGGAGAAGCTGGGCCACAAGCAAGGTCAGCAAGGACGAGGGAGAAGCCAGCCCAGAGGAAAAGCAGTTGCCCAAGAGAGAACTCAGAAACCCAAGGAGGAGTGGAAAAGGCCTCAGGGAAAGGCCAAAAGAGGTGGAACCTCGCAACAGAGGCAGAAATATGCTGAGCCAAGGAGGCAGCAAGATGATCAGCAAGGAGGATATGATGATGCCAACACATTTCCTTGTACCCGAGGTAGAGGAAGAGGTCATGGAGGAGTTATCACATGTTTTACATGTGGGAAAGATGGACACAAGGCCGTTGACTGTCCAGAGAGGAAGATGGAAAGAGGAAAAGCTCACGTCGCTGAGGCATAGAGGCGTGATGTCGAAGATGAAGAAACTGGAAGTGGAAAGTCACTAACAATGCATAAGGTCCTGTTGAAACCTGAGAAAGAGGTGGGGGACACAGCACAAAGATGCAGACTATTCCGGACGACTTGCAAGACCAAGGGATGGAAATGTAAGGTCATCGTGGACAGTGGAAGCACCGATAATCTCATTTCAACCGAGATGGTGGAGAAATTGGCGCTGGAGACGCACAGATACCCAAGTCCATACAGAGTGTCATGGCTGCAGAAAGGACACCAGGTATGTGTTACAAAGCAATGCTTGGTCAATTTTAAAATGGGTGAATATAGGGATGAAATTCTGTGTGATGTTATACCCATGGATGTTTGTCATGTATTATTGGGAAGACCATGGAAGTTTGATAGAAATGTGGTTCATAACGGAAGAATGAACACATATACCTTGGAGAAGGATGGAAGAACACATACATTTCTTCCGGGGAAGGATAAGAAGGTGGAGCCGGAAGTAACTAGCACGATTCTTCTCATGAGTGGGAAAGAGCTTCTCACAGAGCTGGAGAAGAATGAAGATCCACAATTCTTTGTTGTCAGGAAGCCAAGAATTGTCCTGACAAGCACAAGAGTGGACGACTTGCTAGAGGAGATGCAGGAACTGTTGGGAGAGTTTGCTGATATCATCGTGGACGAATTACCTCGTTCATTTCCACCGGTGCGGAGTGTGAGTCACCATATTGATCTCATACCTGGAGCAAGTTTTCCGAATAAGGCAGCGTACAGGTTGACACCTCAGGAGAACGAGGAGGTCAAGAGGCAGGTACAAGATCTATTGGATAAAGGACTAGTGAGGGAAAGTCTCAGTCCATGTGTTGTTCCAACAGTACTGAGCCCAAAGAAGGATGGAGGCTGGAGGATGTGTACAAACTCCAGGGCGATAAATAAAATCACCATCAGGTACAGGTTTCCACTATCGAGAATGGACGACTTGATGGATTTCCTGAGTGGGGCGAATTATTTCTCCAAGATTGATCTCAAGAGAGGATACCATCAGATCCGGATGAGAGAGGGAGATGAGTGGAAAACAACATTCAAAACAAACGAGGGTTTGTATGAATGGCTGGTTATGCCGTTTGGGTTGACAAATGCACCAAGCACTTTTATGAGGCTGATGAATGAAGTCCTGCGGGAATTCATTGGCAAATTTGTGGTTGTATACCTAGATGATATTTTGATTTTCAGCAAGACCAAGGCTGAACACTTAAGGCATTTGGCCATTGTGATGAGAAGACTGCAGTAGGAGAAGCTGTTGATCAATTTGAAGAAGTTTTCCTTCATGCAGACACAACTCATATATCTGGGTTTTGTAATCTCGGCAAATGAATTGAAGATGGATCCTAAGAAGGTTGAAGTAATCAGAAATTGGCCATCGCCGAGGAATGTTTTTGAGGTAAGGAGCTTCCATGGATTGGAAAGCTTCTACAGAAAATTCATTCAGAATTTTAGTGGAATCAGTGCCGCAATGATGGATACTGTGAAGAAGCAGCATAAAGTTTTCCATTGGACAGCGGAAGCTGAAAGAAGCTTCAATTTGTTGAAGTGAAAGATCACCGAGCAGCCAGTGTTAGTGCTGCCTGATTTTCAGAAAACCTTCCAGGTAAAGTGTGATGCCAGTGGGTATGCTGTTGGGGGGGTCTTGAGTCAGGATGACAGACTTGTGGTGTATTACAGCGAGAAGCTGGATGATGCGAAGATAAAGTACTCCACATACGATAAGGAATTCTATGCCATCATACAAGCATTGAAAAAGTGGAGGCACTACCTGATACCCAAGGAGTTCATTTTGTACAGCGATAATCACGCATTACAATTCGTGAGTCAGCAGGAGAAGTTGAACCAGAAGCATGCGAAATGGGTGGAATACATGTAGAATTTCACCTTTGTCATAAAACACATTTCGGGAGCTGCAAATAAGGTAGCATACGCCTTGAGCCGAAAATGTTTATTGCTGCAGGAATTCAGGGTCAGGACTTTGGGTTTTGAGAACCTGAAGGATATGTATGCAGGTGATGTTGATTTCGGTGAAGCATACGAGGCCGCCGAAAATCCGGTGCTCAGAGATAGGAGCCCGTGGCTGGAATATATAATCCAGGAAGGATTGTTGTTCAAAGGTAATCAATTGTGCATACCGAATTGCTCCATGAGGGAGAATTTGGTGTGGGAAAAGCATAGTGGAGGCTTAGCAGGTCATTTCGGACATGACAAGACATTCACCAAGCTGAGTGAATCTTATTATTGGCCAGGCATGCATGCATATGTAAAGAGGTTTGTTGATAGGTGCAGAATATGTCAACATGCGAAAGATCGAAAACAGAACACAGGGTTCTATCAGCCGTTGCCTATACCCGAGAGACCATGGGAGGCAATTAGTATGGATTTTGTGTTGGGATTACCAAGAATGTAGAGAGGCGTGGATTCCATTTTTTTCATGGTGGAAAGGTTCTCGAATATGGCACATTTCATACCGTGTCATAAGACCAACGATGCCACGCACATCGCAAATTTGTTTTTTAAAGAAATTGCCAGGTTGCATGGATTGCCGAGGAGCATAGTCTCAGATCAGGACACTAAGTTCATAGGTCACTTCTGGAGGATGATATGGAAGAAGCTGGGGACTGACTTGGCATTCAGTTCTACTTACCATCCACAGACTGATGGACAGACGGAAGTAGTCAACAAGAGCTTGGGAGACCTGTTGAGAAGCCTTGTGATAGAGCATCACAGTAGTTGGGATCAGATCCTACCACAGGCAGAATTTGCATACAACGATTCAGTGAATCGGAGTATAGGTAAGAGTCCATTTCAAATTTTGTATGGGACACAGCCGAGAGGAGTTTCTGATCTCAGGGAGTCAGGACAGGCTGAAACTAGCAGTGCGAGTGCTGAAGAGTTCGTTGAAGCTATGCAAGAAATTCACGCAGAGGTGAAGCAGCGACTGCAGAAGATGAATCAAGAATATAAGTGCAGAGCTGATCAGAGAAAGAGGCAGCTTCAGTTTGAAGTTGGGGACATGGTTCTAGCGCACTTGAGAAAAGAAAGGTTCCCAAGGGGAACATACAACAAGCTCAAGATGAAGGAAATTGGGCCGTGCCAAATCCTGAGGAAATTTGGCGAGAATGCATATGAGCTTGAGTTATTAGAGGGCATCGGGATATCTCCGATTTTCAACATTTCAGATTTATACCCCTACAGGGCTGAAGAAATAGGCACTGGAACTAAGGAACCAGTGGTCTAATGGCAGAAGCAATTTCCAGTTGCACAGAAGCCTCAGATGGAGTGCATACTGGATAAAAGAGTTGGAAGGAAGACCAAGAGAAAACAGTACTTTGAGTACCTAGTGAAATGGAAAGATCGCCCAGTGGAGGATGCCAGCTGGGAAGATGAAGCAGTGATTCGGAAACATGGGTAGACTGTGCAGGAGCTCATGGACAGGAGCCCATGAAATTTTTGAGCCGAGAAGTATGATGCAGGAGCCTCTACACTTCATCAAGCGAGCCAGCGCGTGGAGTAAAGGACATACAGCTAGACAACGCCAACACATACATTTTTGAATTTGCTTTGAAGATTGTTGCGCCGCCATTTGAATGCTTTCATTCATATGAAGCGCACTTGTATTGTAATGTAGATAAGAAGGCATTTAATAGTTTTAATGTTGTTAGATAGGACTTAACTGTAGATTAGACAGTTTTGGATGTCGAGAGGGAAAACATAATATAGGCACCCTCCTTTGTACATTGTATTATCATTCATCCATACAGGAGCAAGAAGAGAGCAGAGCAAAGAGTTTGTTAAGAAACCCCATGTATAGATATTGAATTAATAGGAAAAGCTTTGATTCAATTCCATGGATGTGTTTGATCTCTTTGTGTTGTTGATATTAGGCTTTTGCATACTTGCTTCCTGTTATGCTTATCTTCTATATGCTGTGTATGTGATTGCATATCAAGTTTGTAACCTGAGAGAATAAGAGAATAAGTTCCAGATTGTTTCACTGTTTGAACTAGGAGATTCATGCATAGAGTGCAGTCGAATTCCTCTGCATAGAGTGCGTTAAGGAGGTTCAATAGTGAAACTCTTATTCTCGTCAACCAGAGTTGTGTTGACAGTTCGAACCGTGCAGGCGAGTGCAGGTTGGATGTGAAGTTTCAGTAGCAATCCTGAGATAAGAAAGGTTGGGGTTTCTGTGACTGTGAAAGCGTAGAACCTGGAAGGCTTCAACACTTTGAAAGTAGTTGAAGGTGGAGTGCAGGCATCGTGCACAAAGTCTCTGAAGGAATCAGATAGAATTCTGCTCAGGAGAGATAATTCCTCGTTCATGTTGCAGGAACAGGCCTGGGAGAATTTTGAACCAAGGGAAAGCTTAGAAGCCGGAGGATTCTCAAAAGGAAGAGAATTGATGACTTGAAGTTGTCGTGGAGAGTCGTGAAATTCCGCAGACCGTCAGATCGCGGAGGAGTTGAAAGGGGGTTAACTCGCAGGAGTAGGAGAGAAACAATTGGCCATCGAATATCGGCATATCGGGGTTGGTGAGTGCAAGAGTTGCATGCATGTCAAAATTGCGAGTAGCGATTTCCCGATTCTGTGGGAGCCGTCGATCAGAACGAGGACATGTGGCGGAAGATCTCGGCGAGTCGACGTTTGGAGGCATCGGGGTTTTCCAGGTTGTGGAACGCTTGCATATTGAAATCACAATCGACGATTTCCCGATCTTATCGGAACTGTTGATTTGGTGGGACACGCGTCGAAGGATCTCTAGGAATCGGGGTTCGGGGATTCGGGGTTCTCGACGTCAAGGAACTCTAGCATCGTGGATTCATGATCCGCGAAATCCCGAAGTGACATGGCAATGTGGGACCACGTGTGTTAGTGGAATATAGGTGGCATGAGATCCTGAGAGATCGAGACTCGGCGTTCAGGACTTTCCATTGTAAAGGAATTGTGAACAGTAAAATTGCGATCACACAATCCCCGATAGAGTGGGAGCTTTGACTCGTTGACCATCGGGGATTGGGGTTTTGTTTTGCATGTGAATGGTGATCACGTGAGCTGTGAATTCCCGAATCGCGATACCCCAATTTTCGAAAGGAAGATCACCGAAGGAGTATTGCTGTGGGTAGGGGAACTCCCGAGGGGAGTTGGAAGAGCTTAGACTCTTCGGGCCTGTGAGTCAAAGAAGGTCCTGGTGTGAGCAGGGTGGAACCGTGAGGGTTGCCACACGTTGCGTCACTAATAAATGAGGAACGATAATGCTGGATATTGAATTTATAATAACAGAACATATAATAGATGCAGTCACAGTAATCTTATAATTTGCAAGTAATTACGATGAAATAATTCTTCCTGTAAGAACTTGCATGCAAATATTCAACTGAAATTAAAGATAAATCTCCTAATTTAAATTGAATAAAGGATCAATGTGTGTTATATCTGAGACATGAGATATGGGAAGTATGTGAAAAGGATTATCTCAAATAACAATAAATCATGCAGATGAAAGGCTATTATCATCTATCATCATATTGAGATACTTGCAGAACTTAAATTAAAACATGATACAAAAAGCTAAAGCTGTAATGTATTCTGTGTCATTCAAGTCTGTATATAAATATCCATATTCTCTCCCCAGGCCAAGATGATCCAATGTTTACAAAATGACATGTTTATATAGGTTTCAGGAAACATAATTGTTTCCTATTGATAAGATCAAGTTGGTTTCAAAAAATAATGGGGGATGCAACCACCCTGATTTCACTAAATATCAAAACACTATTAACAGTCTAATCTGTTTACTCAAAATACAAAATCGATATGGCTGGGAGATCTCAAAAGGTGCATCATATCATCTTGGAAATCATGGGCTCCTTAATCATCCTGTAAACAAATGAAAAAAAGAAGATCTCAAATATGTTTTCAATTATCAAATCAAAGAATTCGAATTTTCTTAACTGGCTACAAAATCTTGCGATTCTGTAGCTAGTTATAATAACAAATGCAATCATATTTTATTAAACAAACAAAACAGACTAATCTTAATAAGAAAAATAGTTTATTCAATCAAATCGAATATCCTAACTTAAGAGTGACACAATCATGCTAAAAATTAAAAATATCATACCTCAAATCATGAAATCAAAATGTATCAAGAAATTTTGGAATTAACAATAGTTGTTGTTGCCTCTACGTTTTTGAAAATGACACGACCTGTAGTTTTCAAGCGTTTCTCCTTCCCTTGGATAATGGATTCAAGTCTATTGTTTTCATTTGTCAACATATCAACTTGGTCTCTTAAAGACTTGAGTCGTCACTGTAGGAGTGGAACATCAGTAGAGTACACGTCGATCCACGATCAACACACATCACATTGTGACTGTAAGGAATTTGCATTAGCATGAACAACATTATGGGTCGGAGAATCCTCCATGTGAATGGTAGATTTATCACAGAGATGGATACCAGGAAATTCTGGGTTGTCCTTTAGACAAGGAGGCAAATTATTAACATAGTCATAGGGTCGGTCAGGGTATATCCTGAATGACACGGGGTCCTCTTCAGATAGGAATTTGTCAATTTCTGAATCTGGATCTCCGCTCACTTCAATCATGTTTATTGTGTCTGCACGAGGTTTCGTTTTATTTCGAACACATCGAGAAATTAACCGACCAACTCTTTTGTTCTTGAAATTGAAATCAACACTGCCTTTTAGCTTCTTTCCTGTAGGTTTCTTAACAGTTTTAGTGCAATCCTTTGGATGTGTAACTGGTCGACTGTCCTATTGAATGACATTAGGGTAGCTCAAGGGTTCATTATTAGGGGGAAAATCAAAGGCCTGGAGAGGTGGGGAAGAGGCCGTAGGGTTCACAAGTGTTTCCACAATGATTGGCTTATCTACCTGTCCCAACTCATGGTTGCCAAAACCATTTCATGTAATGAACGCATACCAACAATCATTTTGTGACTATAACTGGCGCCTGAGGATGATTTTAATGAGGCCATGATGAAATAGACTTGAATCTGACCTCTGTTTCCTAAACCGTTTACCCATTTTATACAGACTTATGAGCAGGTAGTAAGGTATATTCAACGAAAACCAATAAAACTCATAAGTAGGCGTAGATGATATAGGAAAACAAGTCTGAATCATTCCTCACATGTGATGAATTGCTTCACTACAACAAGTAAATCATGCCACCTAGGTTTCAAGAATGAAATTGGCATACCTTGATCACAGCTGGTTATTTTTCGTGAGGTAAATAGTAATGTCCAAGGGACTTCCTCTTCTTTCACATTCTTGAACCATTTCTGACCAACCACTAGCAATCTCATGGCTTGGCTTATAAACTCTTCTATTACTTCCAATTGCACATCACCGATATTTTCCCTACAGCCATCAAAGGTTAAGGCAAACTCTTGGGCGACTTGAAGGTTAAAACCATTTTTCGATGAACAAATGCCAACCATTCCTTTCCAAATCTTCCCTAGCGTTATCATATGAGAGTAGGGTCTGGACGTCGTTCGGTTCGACCCTTACCACTGGATCCATGCCGAATGGATAGATAATTAACACACAACACATAGGTAGGGTTTGCAAAAAGGAAATAGAGCCATAGCCCCGAGCCTTATCAATACATGTTGTGATAATTCAAACGACAGGCAAGGTGTTAATCACAACGCATGTGAGAAAATTCATGAAGCCCGAGACCATGCTAAGGAGTAATGGCATGTTGTACATCGTATGCCACCTTGGCATTGGGTACATACTAGGACCAGAGTACTCTGAAAAAACAATGTGCGCATCATAGTTTGATTGCAAAGTTAGGTCGGTTTACAAAATCGAATAGTTCAAGGTTTCATGAAAGAAATATGACCAAAATCAACCAAAATCCATACAAAAAAAATCGAATATCAATCGATGGGGGTCCTTCATTCATACAACCATAAATCTCTTAGGCATGCTTAGAATCGAAAGGGTCACAAACAAGGAGAGCAACAAGCTCATAGCAAGAAACCATAATTCTGTAATAAACCATATACTTTTAATGAAATTGTAAGACAGAATAGTAATGATAGTTGCAACTTTTCATGCTTTTAGTCATGAAAACGAAGCACGAATAGATGATAGGTAAAATGCGACGATTTACAACTATCATTTAGAAAAAACGCTCATGAAGAGTAATAAAATTTCATAGACCCTGTGTAGGCAGCTTATAAAAAAAAATAATCACATAATCGTTGCCAAAACCACCCCATTTTTGCAGTTGATACGGATTTAGGATCCATTATTTTACCGCTCACTGATGCTCCTCAATCACCTATTAAAATCAGAAAACAACCTATTAAAACTTGTGAGATAGCTCCTTAAAATACCCCAGTGTGGAAGATGTTTTTTGATGGAGCCTCTTTTAAAGAAAGTGTTGGTGATGTAGTGGTCTTTATTTCCCCAACTCAAGAAATCATATCTCTATCTTATAAACTAGAATTTGAAACTACAAATAATGTAATAGAGTATGATGCTCTTGTTTTGGGTTTGAGGGCTGCTAAATATATGAAGATTGAAGAGTTAGCAGTGTTTGGAGATGTTGAACTAATTGTACATCAAGTTAAAAATATGTATCGAGCTAAACACCCCAGGTTAAGGACTTACATAAATGAATTTTGGGATCTTGGGATCTTATTGATAATTTCTTCTCATCTTTTAATATCTCTTTTGTTCCAATATAATAAAATACTATGGTAGATTCTTTGCTTGTTTATGCAAGTAATTTTAAAATTCCTTTGCTCCCCAAGCTCAAATATGATGTGTAAGTTAAGTATAGACCCTTTATACCTAAAAATGTAAAACATTGGAAGGTCTTTGAGGATGATCTTGAGATTAAGCGATTTATGGAAAATGTGGAAGAGTTTTATGCTCTTCATATTGATCAAGATCATGATGATACCAAAATCCCTCATGTTGATATTTTCCTCAATAAAATTGCAGACCAGAAGATTGTTCAACTTCATAGTAACCATATTCCAAAAGGATTAGTTCCTTTGGAGAGATTATTTGACAAAAATGATGTCTTTGTGAAGGTTAAAGGTTCAAGTGAAGAAACTGATGTGACAAAATGCAACTTAGGTACAGAGGAAAATCCAAAATATGTAAAATTGTCTAGCAGTTTATCAAAAGAAAAAAGGGTTGAGTATGTTAAGATATTAAAGGATTTTTTTGATGTATTTTCTTGGAAATATGAATATCTACAAACTTATGGCACAAGCACCATGGAACATAAGATCCCTTTGAAAGAGGATACCAAGCCATTTAGGAAGAAACTTAGATAGATAAATCCCATGTTGTTTCCTATTATGGAAAAGGAAGTTAAGAAGCTTATTGATGCCAAGATCATCATAACTTTAAGGTACTCTGAGTGGGTGGCTAACTTGGTCCCTATGAGGAAGAATAATGGTGAAATTAGACTTTGTGTTGATTTCATAAATTTTGAACAGAAGTTCCAAGAAAGATAATAACCCCTTGCCAAAGATGGAGCATATTTTACAGAGGGTAACTGGTTCTGTTAGCACTAAAAAACGCACCATCAATTTTAAGCGCCTTCATAAATTTTGTGTTAGATTTTCCAAATTCCTTTGGTCCTTTTCCTATTATCATATCCTCCCAATTCCTCATTGAGCCTTGACAATTTCCCATTAATCGCTTTGGCCAAAGGTGGTGTGTGCTCAAGTGTCCTAAGTCAAACCTATCCTATCTACCAAATCTAATGCATATACCAAATCCTAGCTCCATGCACACATTAAAGAGAAATATTATATGAATGGAGACTTTCCTAAAACAGAGGAGGTGCGCTATCGAATTTCCAGAGTTATTTCAAATATGGCACTACAAAATCATGTATGTAGTATGTTCTACCATTTTGCTACCTTATATGCTATGAAAACTCCTAAGTTGAACTTAATTGGGTGCTACTAATTCCACAGAGGCTATTTGAGGTGTGGTTCTACCGAATTCATAGAGGCTAAGTCAGGATGGATGCTACATAATTTCACAACATGATCGGCACTACGGAAACTACAATCATGTTTTGGATCGACGCTACGAAATGTGCAGAGTTATTTTGCAAGGATGCTTCTGCAAGTTTTGAGTGACTAACTTAAAAATTGGATTATGAATAAATGCGAAAGTATGTGTGCAAAATGGAGGATATTTTTGTTCATAACATACCAAATAACAAAAACCTCTCTTAGTTTTTTAAAATGTCTTATGGTTAAATAGATATTAGACATAGAAGTGGCGCTACAAAATGTGCAAAAACTGTTTTACAACGACGCGACGAAATTTCCTGTAGCGGTTACTATTTGGATATTTGCCTTGTTGGGAGGTTGAAACCTATCAAGGAGGATTTGAATGGATTCTCAAGGATCATTTATATGTCAGGGGACACATTCACTTAATTTTTAGCTCCATCAAAGACCTCATGTAGTGAGGTGGAAACTATTTATTAATGACTTCCAACAATTTCCTGAAAATTAGCAGTTTGTTGGATTTTTGTTTCTTTGATTGTTGCCACCTATCTCCAAGGCTTAGAATCCAATGGAGGAGATGGGATTCGACCTCCTAAGGATATTTGGATGATATTTTCTATTTAAGGAAGGAGAGAGATCTTGGAGAGGGGTTGGAATGGTTGAGCTGAGGCTCCATTATTGTAATATTTTTGACTAAGACTGGTTCTCTGGTTATGTACTGGACTTGAGAATTTTTTATTAATAGAAGTCAATTTCTCTTATATCATCTTGCTACCTCTTATGATGATTTTTTCTTGATTGAAAGATCCACATGATATTTTTATAGTTTTTTTATGATGAATGTTAGATTATAATACTATTATGATGTTCTTCAGTGTTTTTTAAACTTTGAATTCAAGAAGATCTTGTGTTTTGAGTTTTTCCTCCTTAGGCTGCTTGAAGACCTGATGTCAGTTGTAGAAATTTACATCTCCCTCAATAATTATTCCTCCTATTCACTTTTACTCTCATTCACTTACTGAAGTTGATCAAGACCCCAATTGCTTGTGCATGCTAGCCCAGATTGCTGAGTTTAAAACATTATTCTGAGTCTTGTCCATTTGACCTTGAAACACTCATTTAAATTTACACATGCTTTGATGGGTACTGGGATTATCCTCATTGCAGTCAGAGGTTGATTCTCAGTGATAACATGTTCAGAAAGGATGTCTATGATTCATGGCTTCTCAAGCTACAATCAGATCTCTTTCCTACCTGAAGATAGAGAGAATACAACTTTCACTACTCCTTGGGGCACATTCATGTATGCTAAAATTCCCTTTGGACTAATGAATGTTGGAACTGTTGGAAAATATTTAACAGACAGTGCATGCTTGTATACTTGTCATTGATGGAAAGTACAACAGTGAAGATGGCATGAGTACAGAAAGTAATAGATGGGCATTATGAGAAGATGCTGCAGAGAAGATTCGATTAAGCTCAGAAGAGATAGTGCAGAGGATTGTTTGCAGAACATCGATGGAAAGATTAGAGTAAGAGGAACAAAGTAAGCTCGGGAGGAGAAGAAACATTTCTGATCATTGGATCCCATTTACAATTCACAATGACCATCAGATCAAGTGTTGATTAGGACTGTTGATCCCACGCCATTTCGGGGCTTCGCCTATCACAACTTGGAGAGTCAAGAAACATAACCACTGAAATCGCAATATGCGAAATCATGATTTAATCGCAGCCATCAGATCAAGGTTTGTTTTGGACCGTTGATCCAACTCCATCTTGGAGCTTCGCCTATCGCGACTTGGAGAGGCAAGTAACATAACCACTAAAATCTCGATTTAATCGCAACCATCAGTGCAAGGTTTGTTCTGGACCATTGATCTAGCTCCATCTCGGAGCTTCGCCTATCGTGACTTGGAAAGACAAGAAACATAACCACTGAAATCATGATATGAGAAATCACGATTTAATCGCAGTCATCAGATCAAGGTGTGATCTGGACCATTGATCCGACTCCATTTCAGAGTTTCACGAATTGCAAGTTGGAGAGGTAAGAAACATAACCATCAAAATCGCGATTTAATCCCAGCCGTCAGATCAAGGTGTGGTTTGGACCATTGATCTAAGCTTCATTTCAAATTTTTTCCTATCGCGACTTGGAGTGACAAGAACCTCTATCGAAGGAATCGCGAGATGCGAATTCATGATGATATCTGGACCGTAGATTCATTGAGATCGTGGACCGTTGATCTAAGCTTCATTTTGGAGTTTCGCCTATCACAACTTGGAGTGACAAGAACCTCCATCGAAGGAATCACGAGATGCAAATTCATGATGAGATCTGGACCGTAGATTCATCGGGATCGTGGACCGTTGATCTTAGCTTCATCTCGGGGTTTCGGGGATCACGACTTGGAGAGTCAAGATGCCTCATCTCTAGATTCACAAAATGCAAATTTGCGAAAAGCACTTTTTGCATAAGCGCTTGGTCATGGCCATGGTCATATAGTGGAAGGAGCTAGCACAGAAAAGATCTGTATCGAAGTTTCGGAGATCGCGACATGAAGTGTCGAGACACTTGGCCTCAAGAATGCCGAAATGCCGAAACCTGATTTAAAGGCAAGATAAATAAAAGTTCATCCAATGGTCCAGATAAACTTGAATATGATTGGAGGGCTATTGTTCTCTCTCACAGTTAATTCATCAGTTATGAATCAGTTAGCAAAACTGATTCATGATTCCTGATCGGTTGGCGTTTTAGTTGCTCGAACGGTTTTTCTTTTGCCTAAGAAGATGCGAAGTGTAACTGATATGGACGTTGTGCATAAAAGAAAAAGATACAGACTGTGCGAGGTTGGTGGTTCTGGACGAAAAATGAATTAAACTGTAAGAAAGGGAAAATCACAGGATGCGCAGTGTGAGACTGAGAATATGCGCAGTGTGAAATAAAACTCAGAGAAGAGTAATAGATGAGGAAAAGACTTGAAGCAGAGCATAATGATAGAACAAATTGGGGCAGAGTAGAATGACAGAACAAGTTGAAGCTGAGCAGATTTGCAGAACAGACAAAGGAAGAGAGGAATTACAGAACAGTTAGAAGAAGACTAGATTTACAGAATAGAGAAGAAGTGGTAAGAATCGATTTATCTGTGTATTTGGTTGTTTAATTATTCATTTATATTCCAGGGTGGTTGGGAGGTGTTAGGGAGGACTGTTGTCCTCAGAGGTTCAAGTGGGAGATTTAACATAGGGAGTTGTAGCTTCCATCTGGTTGCAGCCAAAGAAACCAAGGTGGCAGGGTGGTGCAAGGGAGAACAAGTGTTCTCTGTTATACAGGTTGGAGCCTGTGTAACTGGAAGTTGGTGCTTCCATTTAGTTGGTGCTGGAACATTAAGGGAGTTGGTGATTCCTTCTAGTGGGTGCTAGAGAAACCAGAGAGTTGGTTCTCTCAAACAAGTTGCAGCTTGTAAAACAGAGGTAGCAACCTCACATTGAGTTGGTGCTCAATTATAGATGATGTACAGAACTTAAAAGACTACCTATCATTTTGAAGAAGAAGAGGTTTTCTCCCTTTATGGGTTTCTTCGTGAAAAATATGTCTCTGTGTATACCTTATGTGTGACTGATGCTCATTATTGTTATTTTCCATATGATGTATAATGTTGATGATCACTTGAAGAAAATTTAAGAATGGTTTAATAGACTTAAGATTGTTTAAGCACAAAAACAACTGATTCACCCCCCCCTTCTCAGTTGTCTTAGTAATTTCAACAGGAGAAACCTTTCAATGAGCAATGGATATTTCCTTTATTGGGGAGAAGGAAAAATGGGTGGCCATCTATCTGGATGACATTATAGTGTTCTCAAGATCTGATAAGGAACATTATCATCATCTGAAGAAGTTTTTCCTGAAGTATAGAAAGTTTGGGCTCTCTCTCAATCCTAAGAAGTCTTTATTTTCTATGAAAGAAGGCAAGTTTGTTGGGACACATTGTATCAGCATAAGGGGTAAGGATTGATCCAAGTAGAGTAGAGGCCATCTAGACTCTATCTCTTCCTAGATCTCAGAAGGAGATCCAATCTTTCTTGGGTAAAATATTTTTTTTGAGAAGATTCATCTCTAACTTTGTTGAATTGGTTAAGTATATCACATCTATTCTTAGAAACGAAAATGAGGTGGAATGGACTGCTGAAGCTTGGAATTATTTTGACCAAATCAAACAAGCATTGACTGAAGCACCTATTCTCATCAACCCTAATTATTCAAAGGAATTTATGATATTCTCTTTTGCCTCACATGACACATTGGTCATTGTCCTTCTTCAGAAAAACACAGATTGGATGGAGCAACCTATTTCCTTTTTCAGTAGGGCATTGAGGGATGTATATATGAGGTATGACATTATGGAGAAGAAGGATTATGCTTTGGTTAAATCCCTTAAATCCTTCAGGTTATACATTATGCATTCCAAAATTATTTCCTATGTCCCATCAGCCTCAGTGAAAGAAATACTTATCCAGCCTGACATAGATGGAAAGAGGAGCAAGTGGATTGCCAAAATTTTGGAGTTTGACCTTGAAATGAATCCTACTAAGTTGGTAAGAGGGAAAGGTTTAGCTAGATTGCTGGTTGAATAAAATTTCAAAGCATTGGGGGTTAATTTCATGAACCTAAACTCTGAAAATCAGCAAACTGGTATCTCTGTTAAAATATCTCATATGAGTCCCAACTTGGCAGAATGCACTTGGTACAAAGACATCATTTATTTTTTGCAAATGTTACAGCCCCCTGATGGTTTGGAGAAGAACAAGGTGAGAGATTTGAAACTAAAAGAAATCATATATTGTCTCATTGATCGCATATTGTATTGGAAATACCCTCTAGGAGTTATCTTAAGATGTATAGATCCACAGGAGGCTCAGAAGGCCATGATTGATTTCCATGAAAACTTGTGTGGGGGTTATCACTTATGGAGAAACACAACATATAAGATCCTCAGAGCTAGGTACTTTTGGCCTAACATTTTTACTGATGTTTGTGAAAATATTACAACCTGTGACAAATGTCAAAAGTTTTCAGGAAAGAAAGAGCTGAAATCTTTGCCTCTGAAGCCTGTGGTGGTGTCTGTTCCTTTCCAGTAGTGGGGACTTGATTTCATTGGGAAAATTCATCCATCATCAAGTGGTCAAAACCGGTGGATCTTGACTGCAACTCATTATTTCACCAAGTGGATAGAAGCCATTCCTACAAGGAGTGCCTCACATAAGGTAATCATTATTTTTCTTGAGGATACCATGTCAATATTTGGTTGTCAAAACAAGATTGTTACTGATAATGCTGCCTCTTTCAAAGATGAACCATTGGTAAAATTTTGTGAGAAATATGGGATTCAACGGGTTCATTCTACCCCTTATTACCCCTACGACAATGGTTTAGAAGAATATTCTAACAAGAGCCTTGTAAAGATCATCAAGAAGTTACTAGAGGACAACAAGAAAGCATGGGACTCAAAGTGGAAATTTTCCTTTTGGGATGATAGAGTTACTACAAAGAGATCACTTGGTATTTCCCCCTTTCAACTTGTATATGGGATTTAATATATTTTTCCTACTCAACTTCCCTTGCTTGTGGCAAATTTCTTTCAGGATCAACAAGGAGAACGAGATGATATGGTCAGAAGGATACAACAACTAGTAGAAGTACAATAGACCAGGGAGCATCTCATTGATAAAGAACAGAGATAGTAGAAGCACATAGCTAGTAGAAGTACAACAACTAGTAGAAGCACAGAGCAATCAACAGAAGATCAAGAAAGCTTTTGATAAAAAGGTACGCAAATAATATTTCCAGCTGGGAGATCTGGTGCTCAAGTGGGATGCACCCAAGCAAGACAAAGAAAAACATGATAAATTCGAATCCTTGTAGATTGGTCCTTTCAATATTTCTGAAGTTTTTCAAAATAATAATTATAAATTGCAGAACTTAGAGGATTATGAAGTTTTTTGTGGCCCTGTTAATGGGCACTTTCTGAAGAAGTATTTTTCTTGAGCCATGAGTGGTTTTCCCATCCATTGTAAATATCACTTTTTGTTTTTCTTTCTATTTGAATAAATGACCCCGTAGCCCTAGCATAAGACATTGAAGTTGCTTGTTCTTGGAAGCTCACAGGGAACATGCCATCCCCTATGGAGCCAATGTTATCACATGAAGTTGTTAAGGGTCACATGAAGTTGTTGTGGGTCAATTCATCCTTAGATTTTTGACTTTTTATCCTTATTCTTGTTTACGTTATACTTTTGATCTCCTCCTTATGATCTTATAAGGTCTTAGCACAAATAAATTAAGGTTGATGTTGGCCCATACCTTTGGTTTATATCTTCATCTCATCACAAAATTAGACAGCTATCACCATCATCCTTATTCCACCACTACCATGACATGTCACTACTTCCACTATGCGCTTAAACCCATCCACTTTGTCCCTCTACCCATTATAAGGTCAAATCAATTTTGTTTTAGTACGCTTCCATTTCATCAGAACATTTCGCAGCGCATATCAAATACATCTTCCCTCATTACCATTATTTCGCTTATGAGGCCTATGTCAACCGATCTCCTTGTTTTCAACATTCATGATTTAAAGGAAATAATATGGGATTTAGTCATTTAAGGTTGTTCTAATTGTTTTCTCAAGATTTAAGAATTTATCCTAGCTTGGTGCTACAGAAACTGCTGAGTTCAGACAGGTGCTACGGAATTTGCTGCAGACTGGCTGGCAAAGGGGAATTGGAGGTTAGACCTGTTGCAGGGGGTTGTTGGGCCCCAACAACTCCCCTTATATTTTTACAAAATTTAAAGGGCCCCTATTAGAATCTTGATAATTATAATGAGCTACAAAATCAACATTTTCAAATAGTTCCATTCATTGGCTTGCTTTGAGAGAAACTTAAGACATTCACTTTAGTATGAGTCATTTATTACAAGAGTATATGTCAAAAGTTAGAAACGAGCATAAAAATCTCAATTTAAACAAAAACGTTAATTTTTATCAAATGTT
>JZKD02S1674113.1:81634-93429 GCA_000966675.3 Picea glauca | reverse complement strand
CTTAAGATCACACAATTTTTAATTAGTTGTCTTCCTATTGTTATTAATTTACTCCAATATCAAATACTTCTTTGAATGTATTCTAGAAGTGCTAGTATTGTTCTGTTATAGGTTTTCCTTATCAACAGTACAGGCAAGAGCTCATAAAACACAGAAAGATAAGTTTTGTCGATTAGCGACAGGTTATTATGTGTGTTATTTAGTTAAGTTGTTTATGAATGAAACAAGAAATGTATGGTTCAGCTTTGACTATCCACATGTTCATGTTTCATTAACTTTTTTGCAAGATTCTTTAAATTTATAAAAGAAAAACAATAAATATTTTTATGTGCTTTCTTTATCTGCTTCCTAGAAGTAATCATTTTTCCATTGATTTTCATAAGTTTCAATTAAAACTTGCAGCTTGTAAATCATGTAAATAAATGAGACTTGTATATCTTCTTCTTATTTATATAACTACTACAGTTACATTAGAGCATATGTACATATATATAGTGTTTTTAGTAATTAGTTAGTTATTTCTCTCTTTTATTCATTTATTTTAGGATTCTTAGATTGGCTAATGGTGCCATTATACCTGTCAGAACGAGTTACACCAAACAGCTTGGGTTATTTAGACAACCCCGGACCGGACTTGCTCTTCCAGTTGACAGACGGTAAATTTCGCTCGTCAACAGGGGTTTCATCCAATCTGAAGCCTATAAACATTTAATCCACAGTCTACAGGTAATCCATGAGCTATTTTAAGCCTTGTTAAAGATCACTTACATGTTGTTCTTGTATTTCCTTTCCTGGGTGATACGAATTGATGATCCACATTACCAACCTGCCCCTTTTACCTTTTCTATCACCAATTCTCAGCAAGCTATAGTGTTTTCAGCTTCTTTTACTACAATTGAGAAAACCTTGTTGTCAGCCATTGTGCCTGTCACTTTCTTGGCCTTTGTTGTTTGTACTGCAAAATATGTTGCAGATTATGCTGTGAATCCCCTGTTTTAGAACTGCAAACTTGCACATCAAACTCAACATTGTTATCCTCTTATCACATAACCTGTATCAGCTGATTTCCTTTAAAATTTCCATTTTTATTTCAATTCTAAAGTTCGTCTACGTTGGAAATTGAAAGAGCCTTGTTGATTAAATTTGTGATGACCTTGCAAATGATGGTGAAGTGTTAACTTAAAACTTTGGTAGCTTCTTTCTCCTTGCATATCTATCTTTCCTGAAGGTTTTTCTTCCATTTTATAACAATCAACTATTTTTTCATAAGATCAGAGGTCAAATAGGTAGAAAGACTCTAAAGCCTTAAAAGTAACCAATTTTGAAAAAGACTATCCATTCAAACTCTAAGACCTCTGGCCTTTTGTTTTTCCCCTTACATCTCTCATATTTTTGTCTTAGTTTTCCTCCTATAACAACAAATGGATACACCACAGTAGAAGAAGGATCACAAGGGTGGGGGCATAGTCAGGACTGAGCCCTATGTAATGTAGTTATTTGATGTTGAACCTTTGATCAAAGAGGTCTTCCAATGAGTTGGATGTTTCGATTTCTTTCAGAAAATGCAGAGGGGGCACCTTGAGGTAGACAGAGAGTTGTCCTTCAATTTTGATGGAACCAAAACTAAGGTGGGAACCCTTGAACTGGAGGTATCATAAGAAACCATTGCAGTAGCTACTGAGATTCCAAACATTGGTGAAAGATGGTTTAAATCCATGAATCTTAATGTATCCTTCCATAAAGAGTTCCTTAAACTAGAATGTCAGGGAGATAACCTATCAAAGGGAGTGCCTAGGAGCCACTTGCTTGAGGTATTTGACAATATGTTAAGGGGGATACATATATATTTCACCAGTGAGGGAAGATTCAATATGATTTACCAATACCACATTATACTTTTGTTGCACTTCGAAGGAAAAGACCTCATGAACCTCCCTTTCTATTTGTTTAAGAGTATTGGGAAAATGGCTGACAAGGTCCAAGACAAGTCCAAGGCTGTGAACACAAGTGTTTTTCACTCAGGGTTGATTAATATGCATGTGATGAAGGAGTTGAAGAAGAGAAACATGGAATGGGATCAGTTCATTTCCTCTGCATAGTTGCAATTAAATGTATCTCCTACTCCTCAATCTAAGGTGTGGATCCCTCTTCAAGATGATAGCACTATTCACTCAGATACAAGTAGAAAGAGGAAGGGAAAACACATTTCTAAAGATGATGAATCTCATAAGGAATAAGAAGAAGAAGGGGGAGCTCATCACTCTCCACAAAGGGAATTTTCACCCCAACCAACTCCAGAAATGGCAGAAATTCCATCAGCTAAAGCCACGGGAAAAAAAAGGAAGAAGCTTACTCTTCCCCTCACCAGCTAATGTAGTTGAAATTAAAGCTAGGAGTCCCTTAACCAATTCATCACATAAGAAGGAAACTGTTGGAAAAGAGGTCATAACAGAAGCTCTTGTCAAGAGGAAGGATAAAGGAAAAATTGAGACTGTTGAAAAACATATTGAAGTCATAGACATAACAACTCCCCCTGAGAACCCTAACTTAAAAATATTGATCAGACAACTCAAATATGCCATCAAGGAGGTTTCTCACTTGAAGGAAGAAGTGTTGGTTGAGAGGAAAAATTTGAAGGATTTGATGGATATGTATTTGGAAACTATTGATATGGCCATGTTTACAACAAGGAGGTTTATGCCCCTCTAGACAACTTAAGAATTTATACAAATAGAAAAAATATTTACAATCTCATATCAGAAAGATTAAGTTGGAGTTGCAACCTTCCAAGGATGAGCTAGCCCAAATAAATTTGAATGTGTTGGCACAAGCTGCAACCAGAAGGAGTATCAGACTCATGAGGTAAAGTGAAGTGGCTCAAAGAATCTCAATTTTGGAAATGGTTAGCCTTGAATTTTTTAAGATTTTGGAGAAGTATAATGCCTATACCTAAATTTTCATTCATACATACTATTAGGAGGCTTCTATAGGCTTATATACCTTTTGGGGAAAAAAGTTGAGGTATTTTTGGCTCAAGATGGATAAATCAGATAGCTACAGGACATTCTGCAGTGCCTAGCACTGCGAAATAGTCTACACAATCAGACGTTGCAACTTTGCTATGAAATCCACTGCAAAATGGTATACACATTTAACACTGTAAATTTGTTGCAAAATCAGCTGTGAAATGGTATACATAGCTAACAATGCAACTTCATTGTGAAATCCATTGTGAAATGGTCTACACAGTTAAAGTTGCAACCTCGCTGTGAAATCCGCTGCGAAATGATCTACACAATCAGACACTGCAACTTTGTTGTGAAATGGTCTACACAGTTAAAGTTGCAACCTCACTGTGAAATCCACTGTGAAATGATCTACACAATCAGAAACTGCAACTTCACTCTGAAATCCACTGCGAACTGGATGATACAGTCAGTACTACAGGATTCGCTGCCAACTCTTGTTTTGATGGATTTTGAGAGGATCAATGGTCACCACATGGCTAGTGGAACATGGCACAACTAATTGGAAGTTAGTTAAAGATGGAGGTTACCTGGAAACAAAGAAAATGCACTCAAAGGACACCTTACTATGCAATATTAGGGTGTTAGGATGGTTGCCAACATTTACCTTTTTTTATATCAGTTTGTTTTTTTCTCTCTGTACAGGTGTTAGATTTTCAATTTTAGGTGTTAGAATCCTATGTTAGAGGATCCATCTTGCATTGTATGCTATGATTCCTTGTTTAGGCTATAAATGCAACATTAGAATACATTGATGGGTTTAAATGGTTGATATAAAAGACGTTTTTGGTAATTTTAATGAAACCGAGCCTACTCTGGTTTTGATGTATCGGACTTGATGAAATCTTGTTTAATGGAAGTTAGTTATCTCTTTTCCATCTTATTTCTCTCACTCTGAAATTGAACTATCATTTAAGGATTCAAATATTATTCTATATTTGTATGAAAATGGATGTCTGACTATGATACTGTTATAGATTTCTTGGAGTTTTGTTTGCTTGGATTTAAGAATTTCTTGTATCTTAAGCATTTCCCTCCTTTGTCAACTGGCATAGCTTGAATATAGTGGAAGATTCAAGTCATTTTCTTACTAAGTCTTCCTCCTATTCACACTAATCGTTAATACTCTAACCTAAGATAAACAAGACCTCTTTTGTTGTTTCACTTTACCCATACTTTCCTGTGTTTTGACATTGTTGAACTGAGTTTTATCCATTTGACACCTCATTTGAAAAATTATCTCATAAACCTATAGTAGTCAAAGTGTAACTTTCAGTGCTAACACTCCCTCCTCTAAATCCACCTCCACCCCCACCCCCCAGCCTCTTCTGGGTCCTTGGGGTGTTTTTTTTACCCTGAATGCAGTCTGATTAAGTCTATCGTCAAGCGTATCTAATTCTATACATCAATTTGTAGCATGCATTGTAGACATGTAGAATTATCAATGTATTTTATTAGGCACAGACATGTACTTCTGTAAGATGGGGAAGTGCCTTGGTGCATGCTCGTGAGTCTGAAATATTTCAAAGTACTTGGTTGTCTAGGTTGTTTGGGTGCTTGGAAAAGCATGGTATTGAACCAGTTCCTTGGATGGTAGAGTTGTAGATACTTGCGCAAATACTATCATTGGTCATGTAGGGGGGGTGGCATTGAATTTTGTGGAGGTCCCATTCCCCTCATCCACAGACACTCATTTTCCATATGCCCCTCTATGTAGCATCCTGTGCACCAAAATTGAGGTCGTCTTGGTCTGGGTAGAGTTAATTTTTGGATCTTCTCCATGGGTGTCGATATTTTCCCCTAGATTTGTGATAGGTTTGGTTCTATCAAAGGTCTGGTTACCCTCAGACTCCATAGGTATCCTTCCATGGATTCAATCTTCATTGATTTTTTGAAAGCATCTATCAAGGTGGCTATCCTCTGTTGCGGGGATTCACGTCAAGGGTAGAATCCCTTGGATGTACCATTCCCTTTGATGGTATTCATGAATTGGATGTGCTAATATCTCAATAGCATCCTTAAACTTTTGATTGTACTCTCATGTGAACTCACCCTCTCTCTGTTGAATCTCTCACAACTTAGAGAGAGCATGTTGCTTTGACTGAGGTAGCTTGAATTCAACGATGAATTTATAATGCACCTGGTCAAGCGTAAAGGATTATCCTTGCAACCCAATATCAATAGCATTCATGTACCACTTGAGCACGTGAACCCTCAAAGTAGTCTATAATTCCACTAAATTGTTCACATCTAGAGTCCCTCTAGACCTCCAGATGGCCTCGCATAGAAACTAGCATTGTTCTACATCCTCATCTCCTTTACCCCATAAATTTGGGTATTGGGCGATCGAGCCTCTCATGTGTCCAACCATTTTGGGTCTTACTATTCCTACCAAAATGAATCTGAATGGACCTAGTTTTGATCTTCTAAGAGACCCTAATATCCTCCCATTGTTCACAGTTGTGTATTTTGACAGATTGACTGAATTCGATTGAATAGAAATTACATGAGTATGCGGTACTAAGCTTACCAAGGGTATAGAGGGCGCCTGGGGGACGAGAGACTTAGAGCTGGTTCCACTGACTTATGGGTGGGTTTATTTGATATGGGGGTTCTCATTTTCTTTCTTTGGAGCAACCTTCTCAACCTCATTCCCAACTCCTCCTAGGATCGGGGCTGAAAATTCTCTATCTTTCACAAAATCCATACCCTCTTAGTCTTCCCTTGCTTCTACACTCTTCTCTTCTCGTCCACCCACTTTGGTACTTATTTCTCTTCACACTTCTCTTTCCTACAATCTTAGACTGGCCAACCTTTCTTGTCTTCACAACTTTTGCAACTCTTCTATCTTTCTTTCATCTATTTCTCCTGGTCTGATTTCTTTATGCAACACCTCGGACTGCTTCACTAATTTATTTACCTTTCCCCACCACTATTTCTCAACTATGGTAGCTCTCCTCAGGTCTCTCTCACTTCTTTTACTCTTCTCTTGTCGATCCCCCATATTTCAAATAACGTGTTCCCCTTCTAAGGTCATGAACCTGCCCCAAGATCGCCCCACCTCGAGTGTAAGTGTTTAGGTTTCCATCTCACTCGAGCGAACAATTAGCATCCCCTCTTCCATCAAGAAGACTTTGATCCATAGGGGAATTTCCCTCAGCAATATTTCATGCACACCTTTCTTGAATATTGCTTCTACTCGTGAAAATGATTGATGATTCTCCACAACAAACTCAATGATATAACCCTCCATATTCGTGTCAACCCAGAAATCCATTGTTCGAGTTATCTAGTGATCCAGACGATGGAGCTCTGCTACCCAAGTATAGATTTTCTTGACACGTTCTTTGAACTCTAGAGCTTCCTATAGCTGATCTACCCAATGGAACAACTCTTCTGGGAATTTTACCTATAAGATCTCATACTGGTCGTTCGATATTTCCGAGTAGAAGACGGAATATCTTGTGGTGTTCAAGTTAAAATTGCATAACTTCGCTTCCTTCCATATCAATGCATCACACTTGCGTTCCCACCATTGTTGAACATCAAATCTATGGATCCGAGGAAGCATCCTCCTTACAAGTTCCCTTTAAATCAAAGGTCCCAACAATGGAACCATTTTGTTAGTGAAAAGTTGTCATACCAGGGTCCCCTTCAGGTTACCAGCAAAAGGGTACCGATGTAGTCTAATGTGTTGGAATTTTCATCTTCCTGGAAGGGAATAAGTCTCACCCAAAGCATGACCAAGACAAGAAGATTAGGGAAGGCTAAGAATAATTCTTAGTCAGGTCTACAAGTTATCAAGATTAATACCATTCTTGCACAATATAGATTAACCATATTGTAGTATTTAACACCTCATAACCCATGACAGAAGAACAAAGTTTCACATAACATCATAAAGAAACACAGAAGCATCATGCATAATAGACATAACATAATATCATTCCATGGAAACATAAATCATCATATATAGAGGTCTTCTTTTAAATTTTATCCCCATCGATATTCTATTATACCAAAGTGCTTACTCAAAGTACATGTGCAACTTATCTTAGACATATACAAATTCATGCCAGAGAGAATAAATAAGTACATCTCAGGATAGTACAAGACCAGATCATATTCTATCCAGTCTCTTTCTCTTACTAAATCCACTGTAATACAAGAATAGTTTCCCTTACATTCCCAATTTTGCATAAAAATAGTTCTCACTATCCAACCCCATTACAATCCTCTTATTTCATTATATATTACAATCCTTTCTTGTCGATTGAGAACCCATGAGCTCTCTCCTCTCTTTGATTATGTTTCAACTGATCCTCCCAAAACTGATTGTATGTGGGCCTCTAACCATTTTTTGTTCCAGCACCTTTCTGTTGTACGCTCTTTCGCTCAGCCTTCTTTTCCTTCCTTTGCTTGGTTGTCTAGCTCCGTGGTAGCTTGCGCAACTTCTATTTATCAAAATGAAGGGCCCAACGACCTTTATTTTTGTATTTCCTATGTTATGGTTTGAATATATGTTTTCTTACATTCTTATGTATGGTAATATGTCACTCTGCTATGATTGAATGAATGGTTTATTCCTAATAGGTTTCTTGTATGTGTTGTCCCTTCACATCCCGCACAAGACTAATGGTATTTGTGATTCTCATGGCATCTAGAGGACCTTCTTCGATCCTCGACTGAAGATTGAATTTTTCGGTGCCTTTGGTTTTTGTTGGTAAATATTAATGAACCCTAGGTCTTTAACCCCACATCGAGTAGAATACGGCCAACAAATGGTTCCATTGTTGGGACCTAAAGCTTTTGTATTACATGATGAAGGGAAAGAATGAGGTGGAAACCATCTTGAGAGGAGATACAAGATTAGATATATGCAAAGGAAGATGATTTCACCTGATGAGAGACTAAGGATCTATAGATCAATCTTGAGTGGTGGAAACAAAGGTATATTTATACCAATTTACATGAAATTTTCTTTGTTGAGTTTCCTTGTTTATTATATGAATAAATAAAAAGGTAGACAACAATTAGCATTGCCTTGGGAGCCCAAGAACCACTAGTGTGGGACTGAAATATGGTCAATAGAATGAAATATATGAACAATAAGTGGGCTAGAGAAGTCGACTTCCAGTTCGATCGGGTTAAGGAAGGCTATATTATTGAGTTTTCTATTGAGTGCAGTGAATCCTTCAATGCTATAGAAAGGAAGTGTTGAGCACTCAACACACCCTAAAAATCCTTTATCAATTTTTTTTTACTTTCTGGGTACCACATGAGCTTCTGCACTGTCTGATTTCATTTCATTTTGGAAATGTTTGTCTTTGCTTATTATCATGACTCTCATCACCTATCCAAGTTTTCTTGAACTTATGAAATCCCATGACTAAAAAGATATTAACACCTGAATAAGGAATCGACAAATACCTCACCCAACGTGCTCAGGTTCAACATCGGAAGGGATTCAAAGAAGAAAAAGGAACACTTGGAAAACCTTGGTCATCGAGTGTCGATCTCCATCAGCATCGACAAAAGGAAATTGTGGTTTGCGTTAAGTTTTTTCATATAGATATCATTGATAGTCAGTGCCCAACATGCTTTATCGGAATCGGGAAAACCCAGAAGGATCACAATAAACATTCTGACCACGTTAAAATTTATCCCCGATCGTCGATCCCTGATGCGTTTTTGGCATCAAGACTTTTTCAAGGGATTTGATCCAAAAGCGCTTTGATTTGTTTATCGCCGACCCTGAACACTTTTCGGCATCAAAAATCTAAGGTTTGTTTTAGAACGAATAACTTAAGGAAAGTTCTGACTTCGATTAATACAAGTGAATTAATTCATTGATCTCCAGTGCCATGTGTCTTTACCAGATAAGAGGGTGGTACGGTCTAGTGCTATACCGAGTTATCCTTGGTTCCCTAGGTCCAAGTCACACCTCTGAGTCAGCATTGTTACATCAGAAATGTATGGTAGGATTGATTGGTGTCAGAACCTTTTTGCACAAGGTTATCAAAAAAAATGTTCGTAGCATAACCCTGATCCCTGATCCACCCACTGAAAGAGCGGCATGACATGACGTTTTAGCATTAGATACGATCAAATTTTGAGCATTTAAGGAACTAATTAATACTTGATCTTGCATTAGTTTCTAACTTGTGCACCAATCAAAAAAAACATTTAAATTCCTTGATAGGTTGCATCATCACCCGCGCCTCTATCGTCAACCCACGATGAATTTAAGTTATAGAAATTCGACAGGAGATTTATTAAAAATTCACTCATAATCTGAATTGAATGGTTGATGTGACATGGTAAGATATTTCCTGTTTAAAATCCCTTAATTCGTTGCAAACAAAATCATTCTGCATGTAAGAGAATTCCAGATCATCTGAAGGAGCAAGATGAGAAACTTGAAGGTTGTGTCGATCCCATGATTGTCAAAATAACCAGGTTTCAGCAAGCTTCAGAGGTATGTATCTGAGTCTGTAAATTCGTTGGCTGTAATTTTTTATATGTGAGTTTTTAGGTTTTTATACGGTCCCTCAAAATCTATTTAAGTTGCAGGAATGATGCCATCAAGAAATCCAACCACTAGACACTCGCTAAGAGCACCAAAGATGAAAGAACCAGAGACAGGCGAAGGTTCTTCTCCGGGAACCATGAGGCAATTGGAGTACATCCCTAGGCCAGAGCCTATCATCAAGACAACAACAGAGAAGGTTTTCATCTAGCCCCCGACCTTTGGTGATACAGAGTCAAGCACAGGCTCCAAGATGGCACTCCCACATTGGGGGGATATCTTTAACAGGATTAGACAAGAAGATTACTCAAAATGTGTCCCACAAATTTATCCAGACATAAGGGCGCTCGATGACCAAGTGTTCCTGAACATCTGACTGTCATATATACATATGATGGCAAGAAGAACCCCCATTTTTCCCTGCATAGAAGTCCTGAAATGGCTCATCGACCACACAAACACACAAAAATGTTTAATCAACGATGAAAATGGTGGGTGTGTCGGAGTGTTCCTCTTGGTAGAAGTTCAAAAATACTACAAACTTAGAGACCCAGAGGAGCATCTAAACAAATACTTCATTGTGAATTTCTACGAAAATCACGACAACAACTGGGTGATGGCCTCATGGTGGAGGGAGGACAAGAAGTTTACAAACTGGAGCACTGGTTGGTATGGTACAACTAACTTAAGGGAGCCATATGTCATCTGATGGCTCTCATCTGTCGGTTGTACGAAGAGAAATATTGCTCCAGGTTTTTAGAGGCATGGATTCCTTTGTCATACACAGTTGCAATCATTGGGTGCAGCTTCAACTGGGGAGAAATAATATCCAAGTAACTGAGCATCTATGTGCAGCAGGCCTAGGTGTCGAAGGAAGGGGAAGCACCAACGTTTTACATGGCTTCATGCTTGCTCGATGTCATGTGTGCCAGAAACATCTTCATCAACATGAATTTGAGATGGCATGTTGCAGAGTTCCCAGTCCACGTCTACTTCAGTGTGCTATGGGAAAACAGGTATAAGAAATCCTACTCCCTCATCTGCGATGAATTCATCGCCTGAAATTATTTTATTATTTTTAAGAAGGAATGCCCAAGGCTATCGGTGACATCTAAGAAGATGATATCCAAGGTAGGAAATTGGTATTTGGATGAGCATTCCACCTATATCAGGGCATTCAGGGACATCGGAGCACCACATCTCCTACTAGCTCAGGTCCCAGACTGGATTGTCGTAGGAGAAATATGTTATCAAACCATTTTGTAGCGCTACAATGCCACCCTGGTCAAAGACAAGAAATGGTCTTTCATACCTTATGGTTTCCATGTAGGTTTCTACTTGGTAAAAGATACCACTCAAGCCAAACAAGAAGGGATGAGACAAATCAAATCCAGATTCCCTAAGGGATGATTCCACAAGCACGATCCTAGGGGCTTGGTCTTGCAACATTCTTCACAGGTGTCATCCTACTAGTCGTATGCTCATGAAAAGTTCGAAGAGGAATTCTTTACAGAGAGCACCCAGGACTGGAACAGGGTGTTGCAAAGGATGGTTAATCCAAAAATGACCAGGTTCAAGGCCATGAGCATGGATGAACAGGTGACAACTATAGAGAAGTCGACTCAAGAGGCCGTTAGAGCCAGGAAAGAAATTAGAGTGGAAGAAGCAATAGAGGACTAACTATGACATCGGAGGCCCAGGCAAGGGGTTTTATCCTAATGGAACAGGTGCAACGAGTAATGGATCAGCTGCGGAATGACCTAGACCTCATGGAAATGACAAGGGTCCCTTCCGACAACCCAGTTGAAAGCCAGGTAGGTCCAAGTGGCCTAGAGATAATAAAAATTGAAGAAATCATCGGGTTAGATAACCCTAAAGTTTCAACACCAAAGGTCAGATCACTAGGGGACATTTCAAATTGCAAGATACCAGAAATATAAAATATACAGAACAGAAATACAATTCTAGAAATGGTAGAATAATAGTGAAATATCCAGCATAATCTTCACAATACACAAAAATGATATGTGAAATAGCAAAAGAAATTCACTTTGATTCCGAAAGCAATGTTCATAGGCCTCTTAGAGGGGGCAACCTCTAGTTGAGCAGCAATATGTTACAATAGTCTCCAAGCTAGGGTTTTCATACCCTCGACCCTTATTTATATTAAATATGTCTATTAAGAGAAGCATCTAGAGGAAGATCCTTCTAGAAGCGGAAGCTTCTATTAGGTCTTCTTA
>JZKD02S1674113.1:56877-75890 GCA_000966675.3 Picea glauca | reverse complement strand
TTATTTATACTAAATATGTCTATTAAGAGAAGCATCTAGAGGAAGATCCTTCTAGAAGTGGAAGCTTCTATTAGGTCTTCTTACATCCGCCTTATTCTATTTTATTGAAAGGTTTCATTAATATTGACCTTTATTACATCTGAATACATTGATCTACCTATGTGTGGGTTAGGACCTTAACAGCGCAAGTGGCCTAGAGATAATACAAATTGAAGAAATCGTCAGGTTAGATAAACCTAAAGTTTCAACACCAAAGGTCGGATCACTAGGGGACATTTCAACTCAACCAGAGATAGAAAGGGCATCAGGGAGAGAAAGTGCACCAAACCCCCTCCACGACTTAATAACAATATATGATGATGAGGAGAGTTCAGAGGTTTCCTTGGTGACTCTGGTGTAGATCACAGAGGAAAAGGAACCCGAGAAGTCATCTTCCCCAGTTCTCGATGCTCAAATTCAAGGCCTTCCATAAAATGACCAGGAGTTCGAAAGTGTCTCAGACACTAAGTTACTTGATGTACCAGGGACCCAAGTGGATAGCCCGAAATGACAATCTAGGGTCAGGCAAACAAGAACAAGAAATTCCACAGCAGGAAATCGACATCTCGACAGTCGATTATCAAGTAAGTACTGAGCCTGCCCCTGATGCTTCAATTTCAGTCGGTACTTTACCTCTCAATGAGAAACAACCAAAGGCTGAATCTTTGAAACACACAGAAGAGGTTCAAGAACCCATTCTTGAACAAATATACATCATTGGGAGCCTGGGAAATATGTTTACCTGGGGAGATCAACAAATCCCCGAACCCGTGGATGAGGTTACTGATATACAAGACATCTCCTATGACCAGAAGAGTAAATCCATCATGAAGAGAACCACCAAGAAGAGGAGGATTACTCTGGATCACTCCATCCTCATCACCACAAAGGAGAAATTGATTAGCACGGAGCATGCCAAGACATTTGAGCTTATCGGCGTAGGGATGGATATCACATATGCCACCCTGGATAGAGAGAAAAGGGATGAAAAGGAGATGGTTGTTGCGCTGAAGGATTTGGAACATATATGCCATTTGGCGAAATATTATCAGGACTCGACACAGGACACAATGTTCTTGAGAAGCGAATTCTAGGATGCCTACAGTAAATTTACAAATGAGTGGCACCTTTTCATTGCAGGAATAGCCAATTTCCAAGAAGACACCCTCATGGAACTGGTTACGTGAAAATATATGGAAATATGGTATGAGAAAGCACACCAAGCAATGGAAAGAATCAATAACATCAGCATCGTTCAGTAGGGTCGAGACGCTGAAGAGAATGAAATTCGGGTACTAAGGGATAGCAACATTGATCGCATAAAGAAGTTGGTCAAATACTGGGTGAAAATGGCCCAAGAACCTCATCAGGAAATCTAGGAGAAATGGGTCAAGGGAGAAAAGAGTTGGACCAAGATCAACCGGACAATGAGAGACATCGACCTCCCAAAATTCGGCACACCCTATGACTTTTTCGAGTTGCATGACATAGTCAAATTGCATGCCGAACAAGACTCATCGTGGGTTGTGGATATAGAAAAGGTGGTGAACATGGCACTAGGTCAAGTGCAGAAGTTCATGGAACACCCAATGAAGGCTTAAATTGTGTTGCAGCAGTTAAGTGCTAGAATAGTCAAGTATTGGGCATGGGCAGTAGAGATAAAGGATATACTTTTATCCCCAATGGACCAACACAGATTCATGTATGCCAACACATGTGAGGATCTCTTCGTCAAATGGTCAGAGTACAATAATATTCATCCACTCAAGTGAAACCATTTGATGACTCTTAGAAGACTAAGTGATGAAAGCGCCATGTGGCGATGTTTTGTTTTACTTAGCTTTCACTTTTGATAGTTATATTTAGTGAAAAATATGTTATAAATAGGAGGATCGACCTGTTAGCAAGGGTCGATGGTTTTTGCAAAGACCCTAATTTTTGGATTTGTAAAGAATTATTTTGGAGCTACCTTAATTGAGAAGTCATGTTTAGGACCAGAGACAAGTTTGTGTTTTTCATCAAAATCATGTGTGATTGGATCTGAAGAAGAATTATTTATGTTTTATCTCATTTATGGATGTTGTAATGAGTAAGAGCCTCTAAGTCTATTGATAAGTTATCTGATTCAATATTTGTATAGTTCTTGTCTCTAATGATGAAAAGTAAATCATTGTGTTAATATGTGATTGATGATTAAAGCTAAGGAAATTATTTTTCTTACAATCGTTTATTACATGTACATGTTTTCTTCTGATAATCTTATATCAGTCAATAATTGGAACACCAACAGGTTAATGTATTAGTACCAAGCTTTTTGTAGGTGTAAGAATCATTGTCTGCATGTTTGAGCACATGGGTTATCCCAAGCTCAGCCTTCTCCAGTAGTTAATATTTCCCACCTTGTTACCTTGTTGGTTTATACCAACTTTTATCTTGTATCGGTCCCACCTATAATAGAAACTACAAAAAGATAACGTTCAAACTGAAGGAGGATATTTCACAAGAAGACATCATGTCAATCACTACGTAAATCCCATCGATTAATTGGTTGGATCACAAGATCTGGAGAGCCATTCCACCATTAAACGCTGCAAAGTCTAATTGGGCCTCGGTCGCGGGTTCGGTTCTTACTATTCAGTTAAATGGATTTAGGACCCCTCAACAAAAATTTTATTGTCGGCCCTATAAGAATACTACTAGAATAGGTTCCTTTTTGGATCAATATGTTGTTTTTGGAGAAAGGGATAATGCACATGGATCCCAATATGATGGCCAAGTAAACCCCCTCAAGCGACTGGGGTGGAAAGAAGGGTGTAAAAGAAAGAAATAAAGGATCTAGTAGAAGGGATCCATAAAAAGATGAGATGAGGTGAGAAGAGAATGGACCTAGAAGAGAAGAAGAGAAAAAGAGTTGAGATATACATAAGAAGAGATGAGCTAAGGAGGAAATTCAAACAAAGGAGTGGAAAAAATATAGCAAGGGGTGAAGGATGAGGGATCGTACCTAGAATGAAGAGAAAGGAGATCACACATAGAGGATGTGTGGGAGACAATTAAGTGCCAGAGAGAAGAAAAAAAGAAGAGAGGTGGTCAAAGAGATGCGGTGTTAGGAGTAGGGTCTCAAGTGAGGATATTGGGAGTAGTGGAAGTAGGGTTAGATAAGAGAAAGACATATCCCATTAGATGTTAAGAGATGGATTCACATTAGAGAAAGATGAGGCATGGAGTAGAAGAACCAATGTGGCAGAAGTTGGCGATGAAACCCTCTGAGAAGGGGAAGAGGCCTTAGAAATTGTGAATGGTATTGTACAACTACAGATAGGAACCACTTTGGGATCCCTCATTGAAGACAATGAGAGAAGAAGTAGGAACCCCCTCTTTGAACCACCCCCCTTACACATTTTAAATCAAGAAGAAATAAATGAAGAAAGTGTGGAGATAAGAGTAGAAGAAATGGAAGTACAAGATATTAGTGAATAAGAAGTCGAAGTCAAAAATATTTTGCAAGGAAGAGAATCAGTATTAGTATCAATATCACCAAAAACTATTTATCAGATGAGAGGAAACAATACTAGATTGAGTATGGAAAACCAAGACTCAACTCTGAGGCTTCCCATGTTTCATGGGATGGGAAGTGATGATGCAAAACAACATTGGTTCACATATGAACCTATATGGTTTGTGAAGAGAGTCAAGGATGAGGAATCTAATATTGCATAGCTAGAAACCACCTTCGGAGACAGAGCTTTGGCATGGTACATGAACTACAAGGCTATTGTGCCAGCAGGACAAGCTCAGTCCCTGACATAGATCAAGAGAGATTTACTCAGGTAACTTCAGAAGCATAATTCATAATCACAATGTATCACTAAAATCAAAGAGATCAAGTAGCAAGTTGGAGAAACCATATGGCACTATGACCAATAGTTCACGATATTGTTGGACATACTGACATTCTAGATCCAATACGTCCAACATAGAGAATGGTTTATTGTAGGAATAATACCCCACATTTGTGTCTAGCTCACCCAATAGAAGGTGATGACTCAAGAAGAGGTTGTGGAGCTTGTGATGCACATAGAAGCTACACCAGGAAGTGGTGAGACATTATTAGGATTGGCACATATGCAATCTCAACTCACAAACCCTCACCATGAAATTACAAGAAATGTCTAAGAATAAGGTGGTGCACGAGTATACGTGGTGTATTATGTGCTACAAAGAAGGTCACCATAGGAATGAGTTGAGCAAGAAGCAGTCTTTAGTATACTTGTCCACAGCAGAAGCATAATATATTACAACAACTGCATGTTGCACTTAGGTCCTCTGGATGAAGAAAACCCTGCAAGACAGAATTAAAATATGATTAGGCTATTTCAATATTCTATGACAATAGTAGTTCTATAAGAATCTCCAAGAATCCAGTGATGCATTCCAAAACCAAACATATTCCTATCAAGTTCCATTTTCTGTGGGAACAAGTCACAGAAAAGAATGTGAAGTTGGAGTACATTGGGACAAAACAACATATTGCAGATACATTCACCAAACCTATCTTAAGAGAAACCTTTGAGTATCTTTGATAGAGACTAGGAGTATTTCATGCCCCACATTGATATGCATATAATATTGAAAAGAAGACAGGGGGAGAGAAATCGCAAGGGGGTGTTACCCTTTTCCATTGATGTCAAAGGGGGAGAGAAAGATCATAAACATGAATACAGGGGGAGCAACAGTCACAGGGGGAGTATGAGTGTTGCCATCAATTCCAAAGGGGGATATTGTTGGAAAGTTGGTTTTCATTGATGTCAACCCTAGAAGAAGCCTCGAAGCAGGTCCAGAATCCCTTAGAAGTGATGGGTTTATTTGAAGGAATCTCCAAATTGGACCCCTTATGGAGTAGCTCTAAGCATGGACCTCATGGGAAGATGCTTTGAAGATGCCTACAAAAATACCTAGGTGTTAAGAAAATAAGTTACAATGTATGGTCAAGAATCCCTGAAAATATGGTTAGGAAGACCCAAAGGGTTGGTCATGAGTCCCAAAGTTATTTGAAGAAAACTAGTATGAAGGAATTTGCAAATGAATGCAAATCCTCCATGGATTGATATACCTCATCAATCTATTTCAAAAAGTTAGTGGCACATCACTTGGTTCCTCATGGTTAAGAAGATATGCCCTATTAAAGATGATCATGTAAAATTTTCCCCTAAATAGTTAAGAAGTTATAAGTCGGCTCAAAAATCAAGTACAGGAGAAAAAATGGTTACAAACCAGAAATTAGAGGTCAAGCCTAAAGACAAGTAAAGAAGGTACTTGGAAGGATAAAAATACACATCAAGAGACTCTCATTTTCAATTAAGAAAACTTGTTATCTCTTAGTGCAAGTTAAGTAGTGAAAGCATGTGAAGGAGGGAGTTCTCGAAGTTGCAGATGTGAGAAGGGTTTTAGAGAAACCATATTTGAGATGACACCCATGGATCAAGTGTAGGGTGTCCTGCGAGAACCCCGTTGGTTTTCCAATACTCATCATGCAAGGCCCCGCCCCTTTCTCATTCCAGTCCCGCAAGGTTGAGGAAGGGTTTGAGGAAGATGCTCTCTTCTTGATGTTGAAGTCGAACAAGGTTTGATGGTCTGAGCTCTCATGCATTAGGTTCTCTACATGATGAAAGGTATGTTTTTTATATATGTCTTGAGGCCTATAAATGCTTTGAGGCATACCTTGGAGGTTTTGGTATATGCTTTAAGGCATATCTTGGAGTTTTAGCACATGTTTGAGGTATGTCTTGGATGTTTTCGGCACATGGTTTGATACATATCTTGGTGGTTTTGGGTATATGATTTGGGGTATATTCTTGGAGATATTGGCATAAGATTTATGTGGTTTTTAGGTTGAACTAGTTTTGATGATGATGATGCATCGGTATTAGTGACAGTAACAATGACAAGTTGATTCTCTCATTTGTATTTTAGGGACGAAGGAAGGGGCAATGAAAGGGGGTTGGAGCCTCCTTCCAGTTGAAGCTAGAAAATTTAGGGATTTGTAGCTTCCTTCAAGTTGGAGCCTGTAAACCAGGCGGTTGGTTCCTCCTTCTAGTTGGTGTTGGAGAATTTTGGAAGTTGGTGCTTCTAGTGGATGTAATCTTATGATACATCAAAAAGTGTTCCATGGTTTTCTTTCATTTGAGTTTCCACATAAAATTCCTATGTATTATGTATCTGTGGTTATATGTTTATAATATATTGAACGCAATCATAAGTGATAAATTTTTGATAACTTAATTTTTACATATTTTGATTAAAAAAGGTAAAAAGTGCATAATACGGATTCACCCACCCCTCTCATTATTATTGAATATTCCAACAAAAATAATATTTTTCAATGATAATTTATTGATCCTCATAGTGTCAAAGAGGTGGGTTGATTTCCCCAATGAATTCCTCAAACCACTTATCTAATGGTTGCAAATAAATAACTATATTAAGGGGTATTTTACCTTAGTGAAAGGGTATGCCAATCCTCTGACTTATGTCAAAACTCTTTGCATATTCTTTTCATCTTTAAAAAGTGTAAGCCACCGGAGTCTTATTTGTAGTACCTTTCTCGTAGTAGGTTTACCTCCACAATCACCTCCTACAAGTCCATGATGAAAATTTGATAGCACATCTAGCATTTCATGGTCCAAATCACATCATTGAATAATCCCATCATATCCTAAATTATATATCTGACTTATTATAAGCTAGTAGTTGGATGACTTAGCTACAAGGTGTCTTTTCTTAGATGTAGAATAGTCAACTAGAGTTAACCATGTGGTAAACAATAAGGCAAAGTCCTCCAAGTAATCTAGAAATAATTATATATTGAAGATATCAACATCAATTATTTTACAATCTAGAGGGTGTCCTAATTCCCTCAATTCAAGGTGGGACTAGTGATGGATCCCTACATTGTGATTTCCTAGTTTAAAAATAAAATAAAATTCTTGGAAGAGAAACAACCACCTCTAGATGAGACCCTCCAAAACAGTTGTGCTAACAGAGTACTTTAATATAGAGTCGTATGTAAAAAACATAAAGTTCTCATGTCTAAAGTTATAAAAGGGCATACATAATGGCTAATCCTCCTCACTTTATGGAGATGAAGTGAAATATGCTTGAGACAACTTCCTACCAAAAACATAGATGGGATGATCTGATCCAAATGGATATTGGTGGCCACCCACCTTTTCCAACTGGCTCAAAACAGTTTTCTGACAATTCTAGCAATTTACTATTTTTAGCAGTTTTAACTTCCGGGGCCATTTTGGGGTCCTAAATGAAGGTTTTTCGGGATAGAGCTCCTTAATGATATTTGAAGAAATTATTGATCCCCCAAAATGAATCTCCTCGATGATACCTTTCCTATGGGCTATCACACGCCTAAAATGAAGATCGTATGCAAAAGTTACGACCCCGGGAAGTTGATGTACTAACTTACCCAAATGGGGCCCACATGACTTTTGGCGCTTCATCTCCTAGGGTTAGTTTTTTGGATGTCTAGGGATTTTGGCATCCTTACTTATTTTAAAAAGGCCTTTAGAGCCTTATTGTAGCCTTCTTCTTGTGAATTTGCGTTGTCGTCACATCTCTTCTTAGAGATAAGCCGCCACCATTCCAACAAACTTGTTTTCGCTACATTTTACAGTTACAGCTTATTTCGTTATTGAATAGAAAACCAGTTTTACTGTATCTCTGTTATTTTGTGTTAAGCACCTGTTAATAATCCGTATTCATTTCATTCTTCACATAAAATCCAGATCAGTGGTATTAGAGCGGTCTGCTCCTTGTCATCTTAATGCATGTCCCCAACGAGGTCGGAGTACAAAGAGTTGGGTCTTGAGCTTGTTTCTCTTGAGGAAAGAAGCTCTCACACGCCCAAGTGACCTCCCATGGCAGGAGAAAAGAAAGATGATGGGATAGGAGATCTTTTCAAACTATTGATTGAGGAATCCCTCACGCAATAGAGGAACGAGATGATGGATAGTTTCACGCAAATCCTTCGGCGGCTACCAACAGGCGTCGCATCTTCTTCGAACGGAGGCATCACCCCCTTCAAGGTACAAATAAAATTTGATATTTCTATATTTGAAGGTTAGATAGACGCAGATGTTGTAGACAAGTGGTTGAATCTACTAGAAGGGTATTTTTCTGTCCATAACTTTTCGAATAAAGAAAAGATTACTTTTGCGCTCCTCAAAGTCGTTCCCCATGTCAAAGATTGGTGGGAAACTTTCTGTGAGCAAAAGGAAACAGAGGAAACCTCATTAGTTTTAGTCACGACCACTTGGGAATCCTTCAGGGATGCTAGTAAGGAACAATACTACCCTGTCGGAAGTTATGACAACCTATATACCAAATGGACCACACTGTGACAAGAAAGAGATGAAGCAGTGCCAGATTTCACAAATATCTTCCATACCTTGCGCACCAAGTTGGGTATCAAAGATTCGGAGTGAAATCTAATGCTCAAGTATCACGGTGCTCTGCATAGATACATCCAAACCAAAATGGAATTTCTGGACATCTCATCCTTGGGCGTGGCCTACCGATATGTCGTCAAAATCGAGCAGAATCTCAAACAAAAGATGCGACAATTTGGGCCTGGGAACCCCTCACAACAAAAGCCAGGAAAGGGTGGCCCCAACCCACCAAACAAAAGACAGAGAAAATATGGACAGTAACAGGACAATCCGTCCAAGCCGCAAGCAAAGAAGGACACACAAAAGACAAAGAAAGATACCGAGAAGTGGTGTGACTTCCATAAGAGCCCTTGGCATAACACTGCTGACTGTCGCTAAAAGCAGTCGTTGATGGCCGAAGTGAAAGCCTCTAAATCAGATGCAGATTATGACTCTGAGCCATAACTAGAAAGGGGAAGACCGATCATTGATGTGGAACCCAGTGCCACCATTTCTACCACCAAGCTCTAGCCTGGTGAACCAAATGAGCCAGAATAAGGAGAGCGCATCTTCCATTCACAAATGTGGGTAAAAGGCACCCCTCTGCACTTCATTGTTGATAGCGGTAGCCAGAAGAACCTCATCTTAGTAGAGGTCGTCAAGAGGTTGGCCCTGCCAACAACACCGCACCCACAACCGTACACCATTGGATGGCTCCGCCAAGGAAGTGATCTCTGCGTCAGCCAATAGTGTTGACTATCGTATGGAATCAAGCCCTTCAAAGATGAGGTATTGTGTGATGTTGCTCCTCTCGAAGTTTGTGATCTTATTTTGGGACAACCTTATTTATGGAAACATCATGTTGTATATGAGTCTAGGCCTTGTAGTGTTATTATTACTTTGAACAGGAAATTGTACAGGATACCCGAGGCAGTCCCACCTAGTGCTATTTCCTTGATATCTGCTAAGAAATGTAGGAAGGTCATCTCTTAGACGAGGAAGTTTTTCTTCTTCATGATTCACTCTCAGAATAAGCGAAATATCACAACCACATCCAGGGTCTCTGCGACAGACCTCTCCACACAGCAGAAGCAAGTAGATAAGGTCGTGGAAGAATACTTGGATATCTTCTCCTCGCCTACAAGGGTACCTCTGCACTGTCAGTTCAAGCACCCCATTGATATGACCCCTAGCGCACCGCTACCCAATGGGCCAGTCTATCGTCGCTCTTTGTTAGAGAATGAGGAGATCAAGCGATAGATCCAAGAACTGCTCCACAAGGGGCACATCCGCCCCAGCCCATCACCTTGCGGGAGACCAATCGTGTTGGTACAGAAGAAATATGGAACCTGGCAACTCTGTATTCATTACCGAGCTCTGAATAAAATCATAGTCAGAAACCGGTACCCAATTCCCCGAATTGATGACCTCCTTGATCAACTCACAGGGGCCAAATACTTCAGTAAGATTGATCTGAAGTCTGGCTACCACCAGGTCCCAATAGAACAGACAGATGTATGGAAGACCGCCTTCAAGTCAAAGGAAGGCCTTTTTGAATGGTTGGTCATGCCCTTTGGTTTGAAAAATTCTCCAACCACTTTCATGAGGATGATGGACGATATCTTGTGACCATTCACCAACACTTTTGTAGTGGTGTATCTAGATGACATTGTAATTTACAGAAAGACTTGGGTCGAACACTTGTAGCATATTCAATAGGTTCTACACACCCTGCGGCAACACAAGCTATACGCCAACTTGGAAAAATTCTCCTTCATCACGGACAAGGTCCATTACCTGGGCTACATCATTGATCAGCATGGCGTACATGTGGATCTAGCCAAGCTCCAAATCATCCATGACTGGCTAGCCCCAACAACACTCATTGAGCTTCGGAGCTTCTTGGGCCTTGCCAATTTCTACCACAGGTTCGTGTTGGGTTTCTCCCATATTGCATGGGCCCTCAGACAAATAAATAGGGGTGGTGGTAAGGTGAAATTTGCATGGGGCCAGTCCCAACAATAAGTGTTCGATGATTTGAAGCAATGCTTGTGCTTGGTCCCAGTACTTTCACTACCAAACCTGCAGCATCCTTTTGAGATCGAGACAGATGCTTCAGACTATGCTGTGGGCACCATTCTCACTCAGCACGTCCACCCTGTGGCCTATCATAGTGAGACACTGTCAGATACTGTTCGTAAGTACCCTACTTATGAAAAAGAAATGTACTCCATTGTGCAAGCATGCCGCCAGTGGAGACATTACATTCTTGGGAAGGAGACAGTCATCCACATTGATCATAATCCACTGCAGTTCATGCAGACACAGGGAAAATTGCAAAATGACCACCATCAAAAGTGGTCCATATACTTGCAACAATTCCACCTCAACATCAAGTATAAAATAGGAAGCACCAATCACATCGCTGATAGCCTCAGTAGACTGCTAGTCATGACACTCACCACGGTGCTAGACTCTTGCGGCCATGAGACATCTGGATGGCCCCAAATATATGAGATAGACCTTGAATTCACCACCACCTACCAAATGTTGGGTGCAAATGCAATTGTCGATAATTTCCAACTTCATGATGGGTTGTTGTGTCATCTAGGCCATATCTGTGTTACATCAAGTGAGCGAGCGAAGCTGATCTGGGAAGCCCACTACAGTCGGGTGGTAGTACACTTCGGTGTTGAAAAGACAATGGTGATGCTACAGAAACATTTCTACTAGCTGAAACTTCGATAGAAGGTCAGCAAGTATAGCAGGTCCTGCACTGCCTGCGTTATTGCCAAACCAACCACTAAGCAACAGGGCATGTACAACCCTCTTCCTATTCCTGATAGGCCATGGGAATCCATCTCAATGGACTACATGTCGGGCCTCCCATCCACCAAGTGGGGAAATGACTGTGTTTTTGTGGTTGTTGATCTCTTTTCTAAGATGGCGATTATGGTTGCCTACAATAAGAGCATCACAACAGAGGCCACTGCCAAGATCTTCTTTGAATGAGTATGGGTACATTTTGGAATCCCACAAACCATTGTCTCAGATCAGGATAGTCGATTTCTCAGCACATTCTAGTCGAGGCTCTGGTCACTGCTGGACACCAATCTCACCAAATCCACAGCCTTCCACCCCCAAACAGATGGCCAAACCGAGGTTGTAAATCGAATGAATGGGCATATCCTTCACATGTATAATTCAAAGCACCCTCACACATGGGATGAGAGCCTTCCCTATGTCCAACATAGCTACAAATGAACCCTGCATAGCTCAATCGGCCATAGCCCCTTCCAAGTGGGGTTGGGATTCCAGCCATTGGGACCCATAGATGTTGCACTTCCCCTTGCGGTCACCTCAACCGACTCATATCCTACTCCAACTGAAGCTGACAAAGCCACCTGGTTTATTGAGCGAATCTAGCACATCCACCAACATGTTCAAGATATCCTATAGAAGTCCAATGACAAGTACAAACAACGCCATGATCAACATCGGGTGCCACATAAGTTTCAGGTGGGCGACAAAGTTTGGTTGCACTTGCAGAAAGAATGCCTTACAGGACCCCATCGGAAGATTTTCCCACTCCATTATGGTTTGTACACTATCACCAAGGCTATGGGGGATAATTATTTTGAGGTCAACATTCCTCCTTTCCTTGGTCTTCACCCAGTGTTCAACGTGGATCTCCTTCTCCCTTATTTCCCACCATTATTGGACACCTCGGAAGTAGCAGAACAACTGAAACCAACAGAGCTCAACCCCGACTACCTACAACAAACATCCAATGATCATATTGTGGACAGACATATCAAGGGCACTTGATAACAAAGGATCCAGCTTTATTGAGTCATCAAAGCAGGGAAGCTCCTGCACCAAGGCAAGTGGCTCACCCGGGGCCAAATTCAGCAGAAATTTCCTCATCTGATGGGGGACCTCAACGTAATGGAGAAAATTTCTTCCTAAGGAGGGAGGATTGATCCATATGGATATCGGTGTCCACCCACCTTTTCCAACTAGCTCAAAACAGTTTTCTAACAATTCTAGCAATTTACTATTTTTAGAAGTTTTAACTTTCGGGGCAATTTTGAGGTCCTAAATGAAGGTTTTTCAGGATCAATCTCCTCAATGATATCCAAAGGCATGATTGAGCCCCCAAAATGAATCTCCTCGATGATACTTTTCCAATGGGCTATCACACGCCTAAAATGGAGATGGTATGCAAAAGTTACGACCTCGGGAAGTTGATGTACTAACTTACCCAAACGGGGCCCACATGACTTTTGGCGCTTCATCTCCTAGGGTTAGGTTTTTGGATGTCTAGGGCTTTTCGAATTCTTGCTTATTGTAAAAAGGCCTTCAGAGCCTCATTGTAACCTTCTTCTTATGAATGTGTGTTGCCGTCACATCTCTTCTCAGAGATAAGCCGCCACCATTCCAGGAAGCTTGTTTCCACTACATTTTATAGTTTTAGCTTATTTCGTTATTGAATAGAAAACCATATTTACTATATCTCTATTATTTTTTGTTAAGCACTTGTTAATAATCTGTATTCATTTCGTTATGCTCATAAAATCTGGATCATGATCTAAACTTCCTTCTCCTAGTTGTTTTAGGAATGTCTTGATTACAACACCAAAAACATCAACATGTGTATGGAAATTAAGCATCCAATTAGGTAAAACCAGGATTGGTGCACTCACCATATTCCTCTTTGTGATGTTAAATGAGGTGTCACACTCCTTATTCCACACAAACTCCTATGTTTTCTTAAGTGTAACGTCCCCCAGCCCAACCAAGGGACATTACGGTGCTAAATACTCATAAAAACGAAAATTCATGTTAACTAATTTAATTCTTTTACAGTTAACTAATTTCCTATAGCTTTCAGCTACGAATTAAAAACAGATTTAGCTATTATTCTCTACCATTACATTGATGCATCTACAACATATTAAAATATACATGAATGAAACTAATAAACTTCATTACAATAGCATATAAAAATCTATTTTTAATACTCATAGTTCATTCACATCAATTAAAACTCATAATACAACAGAAACGAGATAAAACACATCTTTTAACAGTAGTTGTGCAACCAATTTATTGGGATGGACGTTCCACCCATAGACTGAGTGTTCCAAATCTCAACATCTAATCACCCTCGAGTTGAGGCTAGTAACCCACAAAAGAGGGTGGTCTCTCATAATCCACTCACGGCTCATAAAACTCACAACCCACTAATATCTTTCTACATCTATCTCTATTTTCCACCAGCTCTCTTCCTCTTGGCCTTCCCAACCCAAGGAATTTACCCCTTCATTGTTCTTAGTCCCTTAGGCATCCCATTCATTTATCAGGGTCTCTCTGGAACATGCAACTAGGAATCTCTCATCTAGGAACTCAAGGGAACTTGTTGATAGTAAAAACTGCTAACAAACAATAACAAACACTTGTTGTTTTAGTGTAACTCACTCAGGATTTCACTCTTCAATATTGAAAACCTAGCTCTTCAGTTTTCCACTCCAACTCACTCCAAATATGGTCCAACATGCTCTAGAATTCACCCTCCCTTGATGAACCAACTCCAAGCTCTCTTTGTTTCTCTCTACTTGTTGCTCATACAAAAGAACTCAATGTATAGTATTGTTGTCCCAACCCATACGAATTTCCTCCCTTTGGATTTCCTTTCTTGACTCACACTCTTCCCCGAGCTGATTTTACTCAACCCCTATGTTCCCAATAGCTTTGGGATGTGACCACTCACACCCACCTTCTTACATGTATTCAATCATTGGATTTGGAAACACTCAATCAGAAATTGGAAGGTTCATATAGAAAATAGAAAATGTAGGAAAATGGGTTGAATTAATATACATGGGTAATTCCCCCTTGGACCCCTCTTGGCCATTATCCTAGAATCTCCCCTCTCTTGTGGATTAGTTCGGCCCCAATATTTTTTCATGTCCCCTTAGTAGTTGGTATCACGTTTTATTATTAAACATTGAAATACAATTTGTATATACATCGCTTCGGTCGTAGCCACACATTATATCTACCTAAGCATTAATTAAACTGGGGATTATAGTTGGGATGTTACATTAATCAACCCTCCATAGGTTTTTTCCATAGGGGCATATCCCTTAATGAACTACATGCAATACCCAATATGCCTAAGTGTTGACTATAAGATATAAATATCAGTGGGCATCGACATTCATAACAATGTTAGTTGGGTCAAAAAGAACATAATCATAACAAACCACACAGTCCAATAGTGTTTGGAAAGGAGTGTAGAAGATGCATTTATTTAAATTCATCAAAATTTTAAGCTATCAACACCTTTCAAACATAATAAGAAGCTTCACAACATGGTCCTTTAACAATTTTTACATTGTCCATTCATTCACATATACTACTAAAATATTGTGGATATAATGATTAAAATTTGCAAGGATGATTCTAGACAACATGGAAACAACATTTTTCAACTTGAATGGCATCACATTGTAGTCCAAACACCCCATTTTTCTATGAAGTTCATCTTCATTTTGTCTTTTTTATTGATGCATACTTGGTGGTACCCGAAGAACTCATCAATAAAGAAGTAAGCTTCCTTTCCCACAACATGGTCCAATATTTCATCAATAAATGGTGTTGGGAATGGGTCATGGATGCAAGCAACATTAATTCCTCTAAAGTCAATGCACACCTTGATTTCTCTTGCTCCTATTTTTTTTTTTATGTTGAAGCACAATTGGACCATTGGACTATTCTAATTAGATTCTTCTACTCTAAAAATGAGCCAAGATTATAGCATATGGTCTATCTCTTCTTTGACTTGTTTCTTGATCCTAAGATTCAATGAGTATGGCCTCTTTCTAATGGGATTGACATCTATCTTTGACTGTATTTTCATTTCTACCAAATCACCTCTTATTCCCTTCATTTCAATGAAATTCATTATAAGAAATAGGTCCACCTCTTCTCTAAGTAATTCCACAACCTTTGGCATGGTCTATTTGTCCCAATAGTCACCAACTAATGCAATCATGGTCTTATTATGTGCCAATATTTAACTATTTCATAAAATTTAAGTGCTCTTTGTATATTTTCCTCTCCAAATGATTTGTAACCTCTTTCACAAATCGTTCTCCTTCAATCTCTTTAAATTTGAAGTGTCACAACTCATTGGGATTATCTTTGTTGTCATCATACTACTTCATCAAATGGGAACACCTCTTAGGTTTGGGGTCCTCTTATCCTCTCATAAAAAGGATTGAATAACAACAATTCAAACAAACCTAAGAAGGTATCATGTCATCGTGGTTATGAAAAAGGAATTTCTTTATACTCTTGAGGGCATCTATAATATCAAGAGCCTTGACCATATATGAGAAGGTTTCACAAAGGTGTTGGCATAACCCCATACCCATCCTTCATTTATTGTATTATCTCCTCATGTAGGTACTAAGTCCTAAGGAAGGATCCAAGTGTATATAAAAAATAATGAGTCGGGAATTTCTCAAGGCACCCCTCTCTCAACCATATACACATATCATGGATTAATCTCTCCTTGATAAATTTTGTATATCTTATGTTGTTGGGAGTTTCACACCTTGACCTATGGTGGTGGGAGGAATCAATATCTTATAGCCAACTAGATCACATCCCAATTTGGAAAGGACTCTTTATAGACATCCCACTAGTGGATTGGGATGGTTGTAAGCACAATTTCCTTGACTAGAACAAGTTTATCTAATATATATAGGGCCCTAATATGGGTCAATTGGTTGTACCACCTCCATGCCCTCTTATTTGAAGGACATTTTCCCTTCTTCAAATTAATAAAGGAATCATTGGCATATGTCCATTCAAATCCCAAAAAAGTTGGTAAAGGGTCCTTATAATCTAATATTTCAATCACTTAGAACTCCACCATTTTTCTAACCCTCACAAGGTCAACTTCAACATCTTATACCTTTATAGTGGGAAAATACTTATACTAGTTGAAGAAGTGAAAATAAAATAGGGAATAGGCCAATCTAGGGCTCCTCTTCATCTCCCAAGACTCATTTGTTGTGATATTTACATCATACCCCATATATAACGTGGCATCTCTTACCTCATGCCCTACAATATCCATAGTTAGTAAGAACTATTGGTCATATCATGTCTTCTTATTTATACTCACCATGTGGATATATCTCCAAGAAGAGGGGCATTAATATCATCCTACCCTCCTTCAATGAGCTACTTAAAAGTAATTCACAACCTCCAAGACATGTTCTCATTATCCAATATCCTAATTAAATCCCTAAGGAAATCATGGATGGACTCTAATGGACTTCCTCTTAAGTTGTCATGCTTTTCTCAATTTTTGGGCTACCAATAGGCCATAGGATAGAAAGTAGTTGACAAAGGAAAAACGCCCTCCTCAACAACATGGGTTCTCCCCAACATGAAGTCTCAATAAGACCTCACATTGTTTGGAATATGTAACCCATATAGATTCTATCTCATCAACCATCATTGGGTTTTAGTTATGAAAATGGAAATGTTTAATTCAAAATGCAAGGATGACTCTAATTTATGTGCAAGATGTTGTTCTAATATAAGTCTCCTAGCTATGAGAAAATAACTAAACTATTAAACAAAAAACCAAGCATACATTTGTAGCAACTTCATGATTAAAAATATATTGAGGAAATAGCAACAAAAATATACATGAACAATAATAAAGCTAAGAAATGTCTATAGATAAATTGTTGTTTATAGTCCTAAGTTTTACAACAAAAGAGTAAACATTCTTAGAGCAACAAAATTAAGAATATGAATTTCTAACACAGGAATAATTTATCGAAAAAAACTCAATCTTACAGCAATTATAACATTGTAGCAAATGATAAAAGTAGTTCATAGTTCATTCACCCTACTAGAATTAAAGCTCCTTGAAAAGTTGGCCTAAATTGGTTGTTGGGCACATACCTATTTTGAGAAGGAAGGTTATTTTTGGAGAAAAGGTATATTTTGGGGCACATTCCTATTGTTGGAGAAAATGTCTGTTTTGGGAAAGACCTAATTTTTTGAAAGAAAGACATAACATTGGATCACGTGCAACATGTGGCAAGAAAACAACATGCAAAAAAATAAGGAAAAACAACATGCAGGAGGAAAAGCAGCGTGGCCCATAGACAGAGAATCCTAACATTGATAGGGTTAGGGTTTTTAACAAATATTGTAATGGATATAAGCCATAAAGTAGTATAAATAAGGACCTATGAGGTCTAGGAAAGGTGTGTGTTTTTTGTTGTTGTTGTTGAGGTTAGTAGAGGAAAAGATAGTTGATTATTGTGATTTGTGGATTGTTGATTGTAGTAAGAGTCGTGTAAGGTAGTATTTGAGGGTTAGGTCACAGGATGAGGAGCCTGGTGTGATCTAGTCCGCCTCACAAAGGGTTCTTTCCCTCATCTTGATTGTATTACTAAATATGTAATGTGCACAGCGCAAGATTTTGTAGCAGAATATATAAAAGAGCATAGAGCCAGATCTTTATGGATGTATCCCCAGGAGGGGGTGAACCAAAGTAAACTTGTGTGTTATGTGTGATTGTTAATGAATGTTTAATTTATGTTGATCATTAGCTTATGGATGAATAGTTAAACTAGAAATGCCATCATGCATGCATAGGTTTAAATATGAATAAATCCAAGAAGTACTTGAATAACAAGGATAATGCATGAGGAAGGAAGAACACCATCACAAATCCCCACTCTTTCCTAGAATGAAAACACCTGAGTATTGTAGTCACCCATAAAATCTATCTTGGGTGAGACTGCGTTGTGCACCATGTGCGCAACACTTCCTTCTGGTTTTCCAGGAGGACCAATAATTTTTTAGGGTTTTTTTGGAAACCTGTTGAGATCCGAACTTGGGTCAGCCCAAGAAGAAGTGGAAGAGAAATAACCAACAAATGGTTATGTTGTCAGTTGAAACTTCCCAAGATTGAGTGGACAAGATCCATGGAAGAAAAGCACGAAGAATAAAAGTATAGAAGGGAATGTTTAGGCCATGGAATCCAACGAGAGCGAAGATTGAAAGATGGTTGGAAACAAAGGAACTTGAGTTTGCGCAGAAGGACAACAGAAGACCTAAGTTAACACTACGCAAATATCTTAACAAATACATGTTTAGTGATTTGCATGAGGTTTTTTTCTGTGACTTCCCACTTTTGTTGCAGGAGTGGTTATTGAGATTAAAAGAAAACCACCCTACAAATCGAATCAAACAACTAGAGTGGAATCCTATGGAAATCGCGTAGTTACAACAACTTAATAACAAGTTTACGCGCACAATATATTTATGGTTAGACAGTATTTTTACAGGGTTTATCACCGAATTTGTAGTAGTGTTGGGCCCCAACAACTCCCCCTAATTTTTACAAAATTTAAAGGGACCCCATTCGAATCTTGATAATTATAATGAGCTACAGAATCAACCTTTTCAAATAGTTCCATACCTTGGCTT
>JZKD02S1674113.1:33778-56827 GCA_000966675.3 Picea glauca | reverse complement strand
AAATTCATTTTTTATTTTATTGTTCTAGATTTTGTTTTATTCACAATTTTTAGGTTATTAATTTAGGTTTTTTTTTTGTTTCACAGGTTTCTATTATCAAATATTTGATACAGATCTGATCATGGCTAGATTTTATCATTCAAATACGTTCAAGATGATTGATCCAAAAATAATATTGGATTGCTACAAATAATTTTATGAGCAACAACAGATACAATTTGGAAAGACATCAAGATTAAATAGACGATTTTGCAGGACTGATTGCAACCAAACTGTGAGAAATTTGAAGAAACGGTTGAAAACCCAGAACCCAAATGGACCCATTTACCTTCCACATAGAAATTGTCCCAAAAAAATGCACGATTTGAGAGATATTGATGTCTCTTTACGAGGGAAATTTCAGGTGGCAAAAATTAATAGTGACGCCCAGACTGTTCATTTATTGTATAAATATATAAGAAAGATCAGAGCCATGAGATGGAAGAATTGGAGAGGAGGATTTTTATCCTTTATCTTTTGTATGTTATTTCTTTTGTAAACTTTTTTCTTTTCAAATGGAGTAATGGATGGTTGCAATCTTTGGGAGAATGGACGAGTATTTTCAAAGAAGAATATGGAATTCCAAGTTGCTTAATGGCTTTTGTCCTGTGAGTAAAATGGTTTTATTTTCATTATATTATCTTCATATTCTTTGATTAATTGATTATGCATTGATTTAAATTATCTTTAGTCTATTTTTATCAATACACGGTTAATTATTATCATTTATATATTAAGTTTTTCAATCTTTAAGAGTCTATTATCCCAAAAATTCATTTTTTGACTACAATATGGGCATGTGATTTTGAGAAAGAATATGGGAAAGAAATTCATCTTTGGCTTTAGACCTGTGTGATGCTTATTCCATTCTGTTCTTTCATTATTGTTGTATCATAAGAATATTATTATTATTGATTTTAGCTTTAGCTTGTCATCATATGGTCTTTTCATATTGTTAAATGTTATATGTTGTCCATAATTTCTTATTCCATTTTTTATGTGTGATCAATCGATCATTTGATTATTGTGGAATTTATTTATAATGTTAAATGATGGATAATATCAATACTCAGAATTGAGTTTTCTTTCGTTCTTAAATATTGATTATCTTAAGATCACATGATTTTTAATTACTTGTCTTCCTGTTGTTATTTATTTACTCCAATATCAAATACTTCTTTGAATGTATTCTAGAAGTGCTAGTATTGTTCTGTTATAGGTTTCCCTTAACAACAGTACATGCAGGAGCTCATACAACACAGACAGATAATACTAGTTTTGTTGATCAGCTATAGATTATTCTGTGTGTTATTTAGTTAAGTTGTTTATGAATGAAACAATGATTACATTAATTAGCTTTCACTTTTTTTGCATCATTGTTTCAATTGTATTCATTTAGTATATATTCATTTAATATCTTTAAAAAAAGAAGCCAAAAAGAAGTGTTGTTCATATTTGATTCATAAATTTTATCAAACAATCATTTTCGCAATATTTCATGCAAACCTTGTGAACTGTATATAAACTGTTCATAATCATTTGTATATTCACATTCTTAGATAAATATTTGTAATTATTGTGTCGATTGTTAGAATATTTTATTTAGTTAATTTATTTCATTTTTCTATCTTTAGGACCCTAGTTGGCTAACAGAGCCATTAAATCCATCAAAATAGGTTACACCAAACGGCTTGGGTTATTTAGAAAACCCCAGACCAGATCTATTCTTCTAGTTGATGGAAAGTCAAATTTCCCGTCAACAAGTAGATATAGTGAAGTATTACACCGTAGTAGAACAATATTTTCTAAAGGGACCCAAAGGTAGGTACATCATACCATGTTATATATTTCAATAAATATTTTATTGTATGACAACGGTGTGATTACCATGGAATCAAATAGCTAAACCTCCATGCGTGCATGGGGGAGGGGGGGAAGCACTGACAGGAGGTTGAGATATGGAAAAAGACATGGATACAAGAAATAAAAAGGAGGCCATGGACCCAATCATGATGGAAGAATACCAGGTAAAGAAGATAATGGAAAAATATGGAAAGACGCACAGTAGAGTACCCTACCAGTATAAAATGAATAACAAAAAGAGAGATATAGCCGATAGAGAGGGATTGGAAAGTGATGAATAAGAGGTAGAGGATCTTCAGGCTATGGAGAAGATTGAGGAAATCAAGTGTGCAACGTATGAAAGGAAAAAATGAGTTCCAAGGTCAAGGATAGAAGGAAGAACTCCAATCCAGATCACCATCACTGTGGAACCTATAATCCCATGTGCGACTAATACACCCGAAAGAATACCAATGTTTAGACAACCAAATTTTAATGGAAGAAAAGAAATAGGAAAAGGATCCAATCAAGGATCATCAACTGGAGGAGCTAGTTCATGAATTAATAGTCAATTATCTACACCGCACGGAGGCAGTAGTTCAACACAATTCAAAATGGAAAGACACGATCCCACGATCAGATTACCAGAATTTTAGGGAGAGACATCAGAGGACCCTAAAAAGAACTTATTCATATGTGAGAATATATGGGAATAAAAGAAGATCACATATGAGGATACAAAACTCATGTTGTTAGCTATTACACTAAGAGATCGTGTACTAGACTGGTATATGAGCCTAAATGTAAACAATCCATAGGGAATACCAAAGACTATTGCAGACATGAAAAAACTACCGGTAAATGAATTTCATAAGCCCATCTCAGAAGACCAGTACATGAATGAAATGATTGAAATCATGCAAAAACCAAGAGAGTTTGTTTGGGATATTGACCTGAGGTTCAAATGACTCAAAGGAAAGTTGAAATATGCAATTACTGACATGCAGCATAGGCACTTATTTGTGAACTCACTATTACCACATTTGAAATACCCATTAAGACAGAAGAAGTTCCAAACTCAGGAAGAGGCTCTACAAGAATCCTTACAACTGGAAGAGAACTAGTATTAGGAGACAGATCTAGCAATAGAGGATTTGAAGAATCTAGCATTTAAACTTAACCATAATAAGGGAAAAGAGAAAAGAGAAGTTGTTTTTTGTACCCTATGCAAGACAGAAGGACACCATAAGAATGAATGTCCAACTTCCACACAGTATATGGTGACAGGGGTGACAAACCCATTTCCAACAGGAGGACCATAGTGCAATATTTGTAAGACACATGGGAATGATCCATATCATTTTCCAATGATGTGGAAATATAAGACCGTACAAAAAAGTTTATATTGTAATTTTTTCAAATCAATGGGTCATGATGATAAGGATTGTAGAACAATGGAGCTAATGAGAGAAATAACTTCAAATACTTATAGGGTGCAGGAAAAAATGATGACATGACAAGATGCACCTCAGTTCATCCAGATACCACCATCATACAACAATGTGAAGTAGCAATACAAAAATGCGCAGCCATAGTATAATAATGTGCAGTCACAGTATAATCCTCCACAGTATAGCCAGGTATCTCAGTAAAATGCACCATGCAAAGATTGAGGTGGATATAGAGGTGGAGGATGACAAAGAGGAGGACTTGGATGATTCAAAGGACTAGTAGTGTGCCACAACTTCCAAAAAATAGGACATTATGCAAGGGATTGTCCAGTCCCACCAGCGACATGTATGTACTGTCATGCAACAGATCATGACACAGAATATTTTCCAACACTCTTAGGGAAGATCCAGAAAAAAAGAAACCAGAACAACCAGAATGTCCAATGGATTTCTGCAGAATCCAAGGATGATGGGAGAAAAATCAATATAGTCACTCAAGGAGGAGCTAAGATGGGAAATGATGTAGTACCACGAGCTCCATATCATCACCAATGGGTTAAGAAGAACATTTAACCACATAAGCATGTTGAAGCATGGAAAGAAAAGGAAGCTAGACAGGAGTGTCTCAAGTAGAATGTTGTGTTTACATCAGTCATGCAACAACCTAAAAACCCACCAATATATGAGATTCCATTCTCAATGTGTTAGCACTAGAAGTCACCTTCATATTGCGTTGAAGGTAAGCCCAGTACCCATCAGTTTATATGTCACGGTTGGTTTTAAAGAGGTCAAATGGGCATAGACTCAATGATAATATTTTTCTAACTCAGAAATCTGGACTAGCATGCACAAGCATTTAAAGTTTGGAATCAACTTTAGTCAGTAAGTTGGAGTAAGGGTGAATAGAGGGAAGACTTTGGTGAGGAGAGTGTAGAGGTATTTCATGGACATCAGGTCTTCCAGCAGACTAAGGAAGAAAAACTTAAACACAAGATCCTCTTGAATTCAAATCTCAAAGAAACTGAAAGAAATTATAACAACACTATAATCAAACATCACCATAATATAGTTACAACAATTCATGTGAATCAGTCATTCATGAACTCTCTCAGTATCAGAGGAAAATAATATGGAGCAAGAAAACTGACTTAGATTAACCAAGATGTCTCAAAAAAAAATACATAACCAGAGAACCAGTGTTCTTCATAAAAATACTACAATAGCAGGGAGCCTAGCTCAACCATTCCCCCCTTAAAAAAATATCAAAATGACTCCTATATACTCAGAAAAGTTCTCCACTGGTAGTGGAGGCATGCCTGAGTCATTACATTCAAGTCTTTACGTCTGCATGTTCTCTGGTAGACTGCGCATGCATTCTTTTGTCAAACATGAGCTTCTATCAAACGCAAGCTTTTGTCAGACACAAGCATGCTTCAATAGGGGCCAACAGAAGAGTCGACTTGCTTACAGTCCTTTTGGATTTCCATTTAAGTGGTGAGATGAGGTTTCACCAACCTTCCTCACCTTCATTAACTGAACCCTCGATATTGGGACGAGGCTTAGTGCCTAGGGGGAGGTGATGCACTGCTCTCGGATTGGATATTATATGAGCAAGTGATTGCGGGGCCGTCAAAAGAGTTTTGAAATAACACCATTTTTGGGCCCACAATCCACCGCCTTATGCCATGTATCACTTTCACCAAACCATGGTTTCAATTGTGGGACCGCTCAATAATTTTATCGATCGAGAAATTTGTGTCCCTGCAATGAAGCATGGTCATTGATATGGATGCAGTCTACAATCTGGGCACACCTGCTACATTTAATGCTACTGCCAAGCTTAACCGTCCACCAACTTTAGAATCCGCCAAGCTGTGCCCTGGGGGGGGACGTTACTTTTGATGTTGAACAATAATACCTCCTGGAGTGATAGATTTGATGATACGTGACAGTCTGGATTCAGATGGTTGTGATCTACTTCAGGACTTCGAGCCTTCAGGACTTCAACACTTTTCATGGTGCTATACTTCATGCAATTCTGAAACTCTGAATACCTAGGGGGTGCTAATCTGATCCTCACAGGGGATCTCCACCTTTGCAAAAATGAGCCCTCTTGTTTGTATTTTAAGCCTGAAATGATCTTCTCTGCATGTTGCACTCGGATGCTTCCTATGGAGACCACAAAATTGGACGACCTACTACCCTTGACAACTATATGTGATAACACAATGGACCATACCAATAAAGAAGAACCTCTAGAGCAAGTAAGTACCATAAAGACTTTTCTGCAATCTTGTGTTAAGTTATTGAATGACCCATCATCTGTTAAGGTCTTACAAGATATGCTAGAAAAATGTAACATAGAGGTGGAAGGGAAGTTAGAACAGAAAATAGTCAATCATCTTCATACAAGAAGAAGGACAAGCAAAGAATTTAGACTAAATGCCAACATTGGGGATTTCAATATGGGTGATGTTATATTGGATTTAGGATATGAAGTAAATGTCTTACCTAAGAAGAGATGGTAGTGCATGGGGGAACCCACCCTAGGCTATTCACATGTTCAGTTGAAACTAGAAAATCAACACAGAGTGTTACCTATTGGAAGGCTTAAAGGTGTGACAGTAGATTTGGATGGAGTGCACACTATGGAAGATTTTGAAGTATAAGATATAGTGGATGGAACAACACCTTACCTAACCTTACTTGGATTGGATTGGGAATTTGATAATCAAGCTATAATCAACCTGAAGAAAATAAAAATTACTTTTGAATCAGGTGAATATAGATTCATCACACCATTGGATGCTTCAGAAGGAGAAAGGTTTGTAGAGGCCACTTGTTTGGATCTAGAAGAAATAAATTAGTCATGCAGAACCACCACGTGACAAGAGAATTATTTTAACCCAATTACAGATGGGGTACTTAGATGGAGAAGCATTACATCATGTGCTTCTGACTTAGACACAGGTTTGGAGAATTGGTAACAATGGTTACATGAAGTTTTCACAAGGAGGTGTGCAAGAATAGATCACATGGTAAGATGGGTTGGTACAGAGATAAGAGAACCTCCCAGCTTTCATGGGATAAATGACTTAGAGTAATTCTTGAAAAAATATGAAGACAAAGTGTTAGCAAATTAGAGGCTCTTATCCCTAGTTATTGCACTCAAGGAAACACCTACAAGATGGTGGGTTGTGCACAAAGAAACAATTCAGGACTAGTATCATTGTAAATGACTATTGTGCATTAGATTTAGCGTAGAACAAGGGAGAAATAAAATGCAGAGGTATGATGAACAAGGAACACCAGTGGAACACTTGGATAAGTGCAAGAAACGATGGAGGATGACACCACCATAGGAATGGCCTCATCACTTTATGCATACATTGGAAGGAATCCCAAGGAACTGGTATATAGATCAGGAGATGCATAGAGGCATTACAGAATAGGCAGGATTACAACAAAATTGTGTAGTAACCTTCTCATTTGAACATGAGAACCCCAACATTGAATCAACACTCAAGATGATACAGGGAATGATATTTGTTGATGAACCAAAAGTTGAGATCATGACAGAATATCAACAGCAGAATAGACAGACGGCCAAAGAGATACTTTCATGTTATCATGTTGAAGAAGAAGCACCAAATGAAGATGATCTATGCAACATTCAGATAACATAGATTGAGGGAGAAAGAGAGGTGGAAGTTCCATCTCTTGAGTCATAATTATTTGTTGCACCAATAAAAGTTAGGAAATTCAACATTGGGACGAATGAAAATCCTAAAATGGTGAGTATTGGAAACTATTGGGATGAGCAAATAGTAGAAAGAATAACAGAGTTACTACATGAATACAATGACCTATTTCCAACAACCTTTAAAAAGATGAAAGGAATAGAAGGGGATCTAGGTGAGATGAAAATAGCCCTCAAACCTGAGGCTAGACCTGTAACGAAACGATCTTACATACTGAATCCAATGTATAAGAAGAAAGTAAAAGAAGAAATTGATTGAATGTTGGAAGTTGGTATTATAGAACGAGTAGAGGACTCTGAATGGACCAATCCTATGGTAGTCCAAGAAAAGAATCAAGGGGGGATAAGGATTTATGTGGATCTGAGGAAACTTAACGATGCTTTATTAAATTACCCTTTCCCTAACCTTTTTACAGATGAGGTCTTAGAGAATGTGGGAGGCTAGGAAGCATATTCATTCATAGATATATTCTCAGGTTACCATCAGATTAAAATAGCTCCAGAGGACAGATATAAGACTAGTTTTTCTACAGAATGGGGATCCTACCAATATACATTCATGCCATTTGGGTTGAAGAATGGACCAACCATTTTTTCAAGAGTAGTCATAAATCATTTCAAGGAATTCATACATCAGTTTCTAGAAGTATATCTGGATGAATGGACTATATATAGTCTTTTAAAAGACCATGTAGAAGTGTTAAGACTAATGCTCGAAAGATGCAGGCAATGTCAGATATCATTAAACATCAATAAATGCATTTTTGGCACACCTTTTGGAATATTGTTGGGACATATAGTGTGTAAACAAGGTTTACTAGTGGACCCATATAAGATTGTAGTCATTGTGAATTTACCACCACCAAATTTAGTGTGCCAATTAAGGGAAACACTGGGACATACAGGCTATTACAAGAAATTTATAAAGGGGTATGCACAAATTACTACAACAATGGAAAAATTGTTAAATAAGGACACCAAATTTCAGTGGAACGAGGATTGTCAGCAAGGATTGGACACTCTAAGGGAAAATATGGTGACAACACCTATATTAGTATTTCCAGATTGGGAAAAGACATTTCATGTACACGTAGATGCATCAACTATAACACTTGGAGCAATTCTGGTGCAACCAAGAGCAGAGGACTTATACCATCCTATAGCCTTTACAAGAAGAAAGTTGTCAGAATCGGAGCATAATTAAAACACCACTGAAAGAGAAGGCCTAGCCATGGTATATGCACTTCATAAATGCAAGCACTATTTACTGGGTAAACACTTTAAAATGTTCACAGACCATTCTTCCCTTAAATATCTAGTCAATAAGCCAGTGTTGGGGGGGAGGATCTGTAGATGGCTATTATTATTCCAAGAATTTGATTTTGAAGTGATATTCAAACCAGGGAAGTTGAATGTAGGATCGGATCACCTGTCAAGGGTAACTAATGGAGAATAACCTACTAACTTGGAAGACAACTTCCTTGATGCACATTTATTTTCATTACAGGTAGTTGATGAATACTTCGTTGAAATTGTTGAATACTTAAGTACATGGGTTGCACCACAAGATTTTAGCACTGCGTAGAAGAAAAATCTGGTAGACATAGTTGCAGACTATCAACTCATTACAAGACATTTATACAACATGGGTGCAGATAGCATTTTGAGGAGTTTGTATTGAAACATGAACGGCCCAGAATTTTAGTAGTAGACCATGAAGGTGTAGCTGGAGGACATTATGTAGGAAACTCTACCGCGTAGAAGGTATTGCACGCAGGATTATGGTGGACAATAGTCCATAAAGATGCCAAGGCATACTATCAGCAATGTGATATTTGTCAGAGGGTTGGAAAACCCAACAAAAGGGATGATATGCTTCTAAGACCACAAGTGACTCTGAAAGTATTTGACAAATGGCAAATAGACTTCGTTGGACCTATTAATCCACCAGCAAAAGGGTTAGGATCTAGATATATCATTATTGTGACTGAATACTTAACAAGATGGGCAGAAGAAGCACCAATCAAGGACTCCAACGCAAAGACAACAACACACTTCCTAATTGATCATATGATCACCATATTTGGATGTCCCATGATTTTAATGAGTGACCAAGGCACTCATTTTATTAATAATACCATCAGGGCTATGACTGAGGCTTTTGAAGTCTATCACTAGAAGCGTACACCATATATTCCTCGAGAAAATGGAACAGTAGAATCTTTCAATACGATTTTGGAAAATGCATTGACTAAGATCTGCAATGTTAACAGGGATGATTGGAACTTGAAAATACCAACACTATTGTGGGAATATCAGACCACATGCAAGAATTTGATAGGACAAACACCATTTAGATTGGTGTATGGACAAGAAGCAGTGGTGCCATTAGAATTTCCAGTACTCAGTCTGTGCGTAGCAGCAATTACCAACATGATAGAAAGAGGTGCAATATAGGAGAGGCTAAGCCAACTAATGGAGATGGAAGAGGACAATATTTTGGTAGGATTTCACCAGGAAGTACATAAAGCAAGAGACAAAGCCTAGAATGACAAACATATTAAAAAGAAGAGTTTTAAGGAGGGATACCTAGTTCTTATCTATGACAACAAATTTTTCCAACACCCTGGTAAGTTTAGAATGCATTGGCTAAGACCATATGAAGTAAAGACTCTCAAAGATGGGGGAGTTGTGCAGCTAAAAGACTTGGAGGGAACAGAACTGAAAGGAATGATCAACGATAGTCGACTGAAAATGTACAAGAACAATCGACCTACTAACCGTTAAAAGTTATAGCACAACAAGAAAGGCATGTATATAGTGTACTATAGCAGAGATTAGGATAGAAAAATAACAAAAATGGGAAAAAAAGAAAAAATGAATACAAAAATAGGAAAAGAAGAAAAACAAAAAAAGAAGCAGAAGTGGATTGAACTGCAGGAAAGTGAGAAAAAATTTGCGTGCAACAATTACTGTGACAAACATCGAAAGACAACACACATGAAAAATTACACTCGATGCAAATGCATGCAAAAGTGAAAAACATCTATGATCGGGTCTATAAAGTGAGAAATGCACGTGATCATTCAACACTTAGTGGTTTTTTAGCACAGAGTGAGATACAAAGTGAGTGCCCTAGATAGAACTGTATGAAGAAGCAAGCGAGTGTGCGAATTGGAGAGAAGATGACCCCACCCAAGTTTGGCGCTCCAGGCCAATATGTGCGGGTTACCCTACATGGCCAAAGGTACAAGGAAAGAATGAGACAACCCAAGAATGTGGTCGAGCTGGAAGATGTCACCACTTCAGACACAAAATTGATCAGCCCGACATGGGTTGAAGAGGAAACATTGAAATCACCGCAAGAGGAAGTAGGGCAGAGTTATGGGGCCCGAAATAGTATCCTGAACCCTAACCTTGAAATGCCCATGAAACCTGATGAAATGATGGGTCGGCAACAGAGCCACGAAGGAGAGGAGGTGGTGGTTGTCGGTGTTATTACTCCAAGAAACCCTTTGTGGTTGTAGACCAAAGGTGCTTGGTAACTTAAGAATATGATATGTAGGTGTGCTTGGAACAATGGGATCACTCGATGATTAATGTAATAGACAAATCATCATACATTCAAATGAAATAGTGCTTTTAGAAAACAATAATCAGACCAGATATTTTAAAGAGCGGATGAAGAATACTAATCTTGATTTCCAAATACAACTAGGTGTAGGGCTTAATACAAGGTAGTAAGAAATCCTTCACTTCAAGTTTATGAGCTTAATAAAGATATGGCAGTCTTTAAAAGATAAGATCAACTGAAATAAAGTATAGAAACAAGATGCATGAGCAGTTCTGATATTGAAAGCAAAACGAGACTGTAATTCTATTATCCAATAAGAGTCTATACAGTAGCCAAAATGTATTCCCAGTTTGAACCCTTATCTCTTAGAAAAGATAGGCATTTATAGCCTTTTACAATCAGTTTTTAAGATCTTGAAAACTTGGATCTGTATCTAAATATAGAAAATAAAAATAACTAAATGCAATTGATAAACAAAGACTAGTTCCTAGAACTCGAACTGTCTTCTATGTTGATCTTGACATCTGTACTTCATCAGCTTTAGGACTCTATTTTGTCGTGGAAGGGTAAAGGCACCTGTCTTCTATAGCTGGACTCCTTTAATAACCATAATCAAAACTTTAGTTGACCAATTTAGCATTTGGTCTTCAAAATCTCCACAAATCTCTGATGCTGAGTGTTTCTTGATTAGGTGGTTAATCCTTTGATACTCTCAATCCCTTTTTAAATACTTCAAAATTTCCTCGCTCCAACTTAGCTTTCAAAAATTTATTTATGTACTTTCACCATCTAATCCACCTTATGATCTGCTAGTTAGCTAGCGAAAGTTCTGCTTTTATAAAAGTTCTTAGAAAAGATAGGCATTTATAGCCTTTTACAATCAGTTTTTAAGATCTTGAAAACTTGGATCTGTATCTAAATATAGAAAATAAAACTAACTAAATGCAATTGATAAACAAAGACTAGTTCTTAGAACTCGAACTATCTTCTATGTTGATCTTGACATCTGTACTTCATCAGCTTTAGGACTCTGTTTTGTCGTGGAAGGGTAAAGGCACCTGTCTTCTATAGCTGGACTCCTTTAATAACCATAATCAAAACTTTAGTTGACCAATTTAGCATTTGGTCTTCAAAATCTCCACAAATCTCTGATTCTAAGTGTTTCTTGATTAGGTGGTTAATCCTTTGATACTCTCAATCCCTTTTTAAATACTTCAAAATTTCCTCGCTCCAACTTAGCTTTCAAAAATTTGTTTATGTACTTTCACCGTCTAATCCACCTTATGATCTGCTGGTTAGCTGGTGAAAGTTCTGCTTTTCACCAGCTAACTAGTTGTAAATTTACCCTTTGCGCTGGTGAAAGTTCTGTCTTTGGCCAAAAAGGAACCTTCATCTCCAAAACTGTTGTTTTACCAAAAACTTAGTGTGCCTTTGTTTTATCTCCCTGCATATTGATAGCAATCTGGGCCAGTACCTATAGATCTGGATGTGACTTACTCTTCTACTTCAATTTCTTAATTTTCCTCTTAAGGCATTTCACTAACCACCACAAAATGTTATAGTCTTTGGTGATCTTCTTCTTTCTATTTTTGTATTTGACACTTTCACGAGCCAACTTCTCAAATGCTGCATTTGTCTTTGCAAAATTGTCAAATAGGGATTTGTATCTTGCCTTGATTACTCTTTCCAAAACCTCATGTTGTGCAATCACCTCTTTCAGTTCCTTAATTTTTTGTGATTTCTTTGACTATTTACTCTTTGATGTTTCACCTTCATCAATGGGAGTAAAAGTCTCATAGTCTTGTGCAATTTCGATGGATTGTTCAGGGATTTTAATGGCTGGACTTTCATCTTTTTGATCTGGCTGTGTTTCCGAGTCTGTGTATGGAAAATTGAGAATAATTATCTTTTTTACTGTAGGCTGCTTTGAATTGGTTTCAAAGTCTAATTTTTTCTTTGCTCTTTTAGAATTTATGCTGGAAATCCTGTCCTCTGGTGGTCCTGGAAGAGCTATCCTCCTCCTTGAGCTTCTCTGAGGAGTTAACTTCTTTTTTCCATCTTTCTTATGCTCATTCATGGGCTGAGTTTGGGTCTCAAAGCCTTCCCAAAAAAGAAAATGTTGCCAAGTCCTTCCTCTTTATCTTAGTTCTTCTAGAATTATTAGTTTGATCAAGCCAAAATGACAAAGGGTGTTTTTCATACTTAGAGGTTCAGATCTAATCTTTTTACATACTTTGGTTAGGCTTTTGTGAAGGAAGAAAGGTAAATTCAAGAGAGTCCTCCTTGTGAAATGATCTAAAAGTTTGAAATGATATAGCATCAGCTTGTCATACCTGCCTTCTGAGGTGATATAGAGTTGAATACCTTGGAAAAGGTCCTGCCATTTATCTTCCAGATGAGAAACTGGCATGCTTTTCTTCCAGGTGATATCTCTGAATTCTGCCTTAAGGTATGCTCTGAAATTTAAATTCCTGGTTGTTGTTGTCTTAAACCAGCTCTGGCCTGATATGGGTAAGCTGGTTGCTATGGAAATGGTGGCTTCATCGACTATCATTTCTACAGAACCCACACTAGCTTTGTTTCCATCATATGATTTAGCATATGCTTCAGTTGTTATTTGGTGGCAACCATTTTGTAATCTTTCAACATAACTCATGCAGCCTGCATCTGAGAAATGTCTTTGCACGTCTGGATGTGACTGTAAGAAAGACAGGCTGTCCAATTCTTTCCTCGGCAATAAACCACTTTGTTTCCTTTCCATCTATGACTCGAACCTTGGACAATTGGCAGACAATGTCATGGTAATTTCCTGATTGAGCCAAGGTTTGGCGTTGGTGAAAACTCTCGGTGTTTCCAATTCAAATATGGAACCATACCATATTACCTGTGAATAGTGCATGTTCAAAATATGAAGTACCGATTTGATGTCATCGGGTGAGTGGTACTACTCCTTTACCTGTGATGATGAATGTGAATTCATCATCTCCAATGCTATCATTGCTGAAGCATGCATTCACGAGTACGATCCACCATAATATCTGATTAAAATGTGCATAACGGAATCCTCATCATCATTCACTTCCACTAATGCCTCATAATAATTATGTGACATGTGTTGAACATGTCTTCTTTTCAATTTCTGAAATCGTGGAAGAAAAACACGTGTTTCGCACTTTCACCAGCTAGCCTGTCTGCAGGAAAGTACTCTTTAACCATTGAAACTCGCCACTTTCACAAGCTAACATCAACCTTGCAACATGCATTAGCTGTTGAAAAGATTTTCATGAAATTTTTTAAAAACAACCTTTATGGATCAACTTATTTCTAAGGCATGAATTTAAAACCTAAGTTTTGCCACTAGAAGAAACTAAAAACAAATAGAGAAACCTACAGATGACCATGCTATCACCTACAAAATGAAACCAAGTGACTGAGTCATTTTGGGAGCTAACATTTGGCTCCAACTGGGATGGATACCTCCCTGTAAGGTCACCAAGAACCTAGTTAGACTCAGTAGCCTTTATTACAATTTGAAAATTTGAAAAATTGTGTTGCTCAGTACCATTGGGCATGGATTTATTCAAGTAGTAAGAACAAAAACAAAACTAAAAAGAATATGTACAAGTAAAATAGGGCTTTAAGAAAAGACTTATGAAAAATAGGTCTTTAGAAACCGCCCGTTGAAAGGGCCACCTGCTACTTCTTCACCTGCAAGGTTTTGGAGAACAAAGATATTGTTCTGTTGAACTGTTGTTATGACAAAAGGACCTGCCCAGAGAGCATCAAATTTGTCATGTTTCCCCTTTTCTTTCCTTGCTGCATCCCATTTTAAGACCAATTCCTCTATTTTGAAAATATTTGTTTTGACTTTCTTGTCGAAAATCTCCTTCATCTTTTCTTGGTGTAATTCTGTCTTTTCCAGAAGCTGCTCTCTTTCTTGCTGCAACTCTACAAGATTATGGATCCTTCGAGTTAAATCACTTGGTTCAGAGTCAGTTTCTTGTAAAAACTTTGCAACTGGCAGTCTGAGGGGGAGGGATTTTAGTTGTTGTTTTCCTGCAAACCTTTGGCATTTGTCACATGTTCTCACAAATTCACACACATCTTAAAATAAAGATGGTCAGTAATAACTAGCTCTTGAGATTTTATGTGCGGTAGTCTTCCAATAGTGATGTCCTCTGCATTCAGTATTATGGAATTCAGTCATGATCCTAGCTACTTCATCTTGGTTTATGCACCTCAATAATAGCCCTATTGGATTTTTCCAGAACAATAAGTTATCATTGATGCAGAAATTCATGGCTTTGAGCTTTAAAGCCCTCCCTTGTGTCTTTTTCAAATCTGAAGGGAATGATAAGGTTTGTAGAAAATGAATGATGTGGTTGTACCATTTACAGTTGGCTAGGTGAGTTGAGACTTGCATTTCTTCACTTCCTTTATCCTCTGGAAACTGAACATTATCTGCATTTACACTTACCAAATTTATCTCAAGCAGCTTACAATTTTCTTCTGCAAGAAGTTTGGCAAGGCCTTGACCTTTCAAAAGTTTTGTCGGTTTGATCTCAACATCAAATTCAATTAATTTTTCTATCCACTTACTCCTTTTTCCATCTATGTCGAGTTGTATGAGCACATCTTTAACTGAACTGGAAGGTACATAAGCTATTACCTTGGCTTGAAGGATGTAAACTCTAAAGGATTTTAATGACTTGATGAGCGCATATGCTTGTTTCTCCAATAGTTCATACTTCACTTCAGCATCCCTCAAGACTTTTCTGAAGAAGGCAACTGGCTACTCCTGATCATCGGCATTTCTCTGCAATAGTACTATTGCAAGTGTGTCTTTCGAAGCAAATGAAAAGATATAAAACTCCTTGTCAAAGTCAGGGCTGATCAAAACAGGGGCTATTGTAATGGCTTCTTTGATAGAATTGAATGAGTGTTTGGATTCTTTAGTCCATTTTACTTCAAAGTTCTTTCTTAACATAGAAGTGATATGCTTTTTAAGTTCTGCAAAGTTGGCTATAAACCTCCTGATAAAGCTTATAGTTCCGAGGAAAGATTGAATGTCCTTTTTTTTATCTAGGAAGAGACAAGGTTTTAATGGCTTCTACTATTTTTGGGTCGATCCTTACCCCATTAGCTGAATCAATATGTCCAAGTAATTTCCCTTCCTTGAGAGAAAAATTAGATTTTTTAGGATTAAGGGAAATGCCATACCTTCGACATTTTAGGAAAGTATTTCTCAAGTGCTACAAACGATATTCATGGATGCTCGAAAAAACAGTAATGTCATCAAGATATATCAAGACAAATTTGTCTTTCTCCCCAACGAAAGCAATTTCCATCTCCCTTTGGAATATCGCTCCTACATTCATCAATCTGAAAGGCATTTTTTCGTACATAAACGTACCCCATGGAGTGGTAAAGGCAGTCTTTTCTCTGTCATCCGAATGAACAACAATCTAGTTGTATCTGGAAAACCCATCAATAAAAGATATCACCTTTGATCCTGACACCTTGTGCAAAATATGTTCCATCTTGGGCAGCGGGTAGTTGTCCTTCCTAGAGCACTTATTCAAATTTCTGAAATCCACACAGAGTATGATCTCTCCAATCTTCTTTTTGACCGGTACAAGATTTGCAATCCATTCTGAGTATCTGAGAGGTATGATAATGTGAGCGTCCAATAGCTTCTTGATTTCCCTTTCCATTGTAGGCAACAACATAGGATTGAAAGATCTAAGTTTTTTCCTAAATGGTTTTGTATCTGTGTTCAAGGGGATCTTGTGCTAAATTAACTCAGTGTCGAAAGTCTTCAAGTCATCATATTGCCAAGAAAAGATGTCAACAAACTCCTTTAAAAATTCACCGTAATCAACCTTTTGTTTTTCAGTCAAATGTGAAGCTAAGTTGACATGTTTAGGATCCTATTCACTGGCTACATTATACTGAAAAACTTCTGAGTCTTCTTCCCTCTTTTCCAATTTGACAGCCACATCATTATTATCAAAAAGTTTTTCTAAAGGGACCAAACCTTTAGGGATTCTGTTGGTGGACAGTTCTACTATTTCATGTGCTGCAATTTTTCTTCTGAACTTTGGTTTCTCAGCTTCCTCATCATGTTTATTCTCCAAATCAATTTGCAAATATGCAAACTCATCTATTACTGCAAGAAATCTAGTGAGTTCTGCATCATCCTCGAAAACCTTCCAGAATTTTACATTCTCAGGGAGGAATGGCCTATACTTAACTTGAATTTTGTAATTCAATTTATGAGGTAGAGGAGGTATAAAAGCACAGGTTGGCATAGCTAATGAATCAACCAATTCATTCATTTCTCTGGGTACATATGAAATTTTGAAATCTGTAAAAGTATGAATTGCCCTCAAAACTTCATCACTATAGGCTTTCACCCTGACATGTTTTTCTTGAAAGGACTTGTTTACCTGCTGAATGATTAAATATGCATCTTTGAATACATGTAATCTTTTAATCTCCATATCTTTGGTTGGATTTAATCCCAAGAGCAGTGCCTCATACTCTGCAATGTTGTTAGTCACTTTAAATTCAAGATTAAAGGACAAATGAGAAGTTTTCTTTGAAGGATAAATCAATACCACCTTTGCTCCTGTTGATTCTTTGGTACAATCACCATCAAAGAACATGGTCCAAAGATCGTCTTTTGCTACTTTTTTGGATTGAACTGTGGGCTTTCTAAGCAGCAATGCATCTGGTAATGAATCATCAATTTGTAAAATGCAAGATCCCATACCTGTGTCGACTGAATAGATAGGATGGTTGGCTGGATTTTGTTCATCACTGATTACATATGCCAGCTATGATTCCATGTATAACCTTCTGTTTACTCCTCCAAAAACAGGGATAGTAGCATAGGAGAGATCCATTTTAAGAGTGCCACCTAGCCTCTTCATCCATGATCTTGATAACAAGCATCCAAATTTAGGTGGGATGTCTGCGACTACTATATCCATAACCATAGTTTTCATGGATGCTTGGGTTAAAGTTACAACCAAGTCCTTGATCATTCCAAGACATTTGACTTTCCGAGAGTCAAAAGAGAAAATATCGTGGTAAGCCTTAGTAATCTCTAACCCAAGCTCATCCATGACCGCCTTTGGAATTAAGTTGTGAGAAGCACCGGAGTCCAACAAACAATTATGTAGTGTTTTGTCATGAATATTTAGAGAGATGTAAAAAGGAGGAAAATTTTCATCTCTATCTTCTATCATTTGGCCCAAAGTAATGGTTGGATTTTCATCATATATATTGAGAATATCAGCAGAAGGGGACATAGATTTGGGATCTAGAGTTTTGAGGATATCTTTCTTGAATGTTTCATTTTTCATTAACTCAACCAAAGGGATGGGAATTTTAATTTTTTGTATTTCAACCTCAAAATTAAAAGAATAGGAGATTTTATCAGAGACCTTTACCTCATTTAAAGGAGATTTCTGAATGCTTTGTTGGTCAACAGGGGTCGGAATTTTTTGAATTTGTTGTTTGACAAGGACAATAGTCTTCTTGGGAGGAACTGATGCATTTTCTTTTGAAGGATCTGTTTGTTGATTCTCTGATGTCTGATCTTTTTTCTTAACATGGGTTGTACTCTTTTTGGGAGAGGTTGGTGAATTATGTTGGGAAGTATCAGACTTAGATCTGAGATTATATCTGTTCTTCTCTTCTGTTGAAAAAATGGCATCATCAACAGAATTTTCCTCTGTCTGTTCAGACATCAATGCCTCTTCATAGTCATGTTGTGTCAGATAAGATTTCCCTGTCTCCTCTCCAACACAGTGAATATTATCTTCTACATCTTCTTGATAATCGACTTCATCTTCATCCATCATGACATTTTGAAGAGGAGCCTTTATCCTCTGATCCTCAATAGGATTCCTTTCTCTTTGTAAAATCTGTGTTGGCTGATTGTTTCTTTTGAAGTTGTTGGGATTTTGATTTGGGTTTCTACCTGCATAATCATAAGTGTCGCTTCCCTTGACAGGCTGCTTATTTTCAATTTTGAGCTTATATATCTCAGAGGTTAGAGACTCTAACATTTTAGCCATTTTATCTAACTTTGGGTCAGCATTTGATGAAGAAAAAGCTTCATTTCTTGGCCTTCTCCTATCATAGTTTCCCTTTAGCTTTTGAGCAGCCAAAATATTTGATTCCACCTCAAGGGAAGCATCTTGCATCAGAGATAGTGTTGGCAACCTCCTTTCTCTTAACAATAAACAAAACTCTGAGTCAAAAGAATCAAAATATGTGATTTTGGAAAAGGCATCTGAAGGTTTTATCTCTGCTGGTATTTTACTGTACATCCGGTTAAACCTTTTAGTGAAATCAGAGACAGACTCACTATTTTGTTTCCTTAGATTTCCAAATTCAGTGATATAGTATAGAAAATCTCTTCTATCACCCCAGTGTTTCAAGAAGGTATCATCCAATTGTTCAATTCCATTTATTGAACCAGCAGGGAGTTCTTTGAACCATTTCCTAGCATGGCCATCTAAGCTTTGGACAAAAACTCGGGTCCAAACATCTTCCTCCTCAATATTAAGGTTTTCAACATAACTGTAGAAGGCCTCAATATGTTCTTCAGCAGTCACATCGCCCTCACTTGTGAATTTGGGCATATACTTCTGATAGTCTCATGTCGGCATAGCTGCTACTGGGTTTGGAAATATAAGTGGCGGAAACCTAGCAGCTAGGATTTGTTGCATCTTGGTCAAGGAGGTGGTGCAGCCATAATGATCAGGGGTGAGAGAGGTGATAGTTTTTTCTTTGATTCCTCAACACTGGGGGAATGTAAAGGAGGTGAATTCTCTAATGGGAAAGAGGTCTGATATGAGGCTCTGTAAAAATTTGCAAGTTGTTTAGCTAAGTTTTCTTCACCTTTAGTAGGCAAGTCTTGAAGAACATGTTCTACAGCAAGGAGGCTAGTGTAGATGTTTAAATGATCTTCTTTCTACTGTGAATGAAAAGACTCAAGAGAGGAAGAACTGTGATTTCTCTCTAAGGTCTTAGATGCTTTTTCAACCAATTTTGAATCTATCAATTCATCATCACTGATATTTTCCTGATGATAAAAAAGACTTGATTCTTATACATTAGTTACAGTTGTTTTTTCATCAGCACTCTTGGAAAACAATTCAAATCTTTTTGTAGTAGACTTTCCAGAACTAAAGAGAGGATTACCTTATGTGTCTGATTTTGAAGCTTGACCTTGAATTGCTTTTCCTCTTCTGAGAATTAGTTCTAGATTGGGCACTGGTGTGATAGGTGATTCTTGTGGATTCTCCCTGGTACTGATCCTCTTAGGAGCCAGGATGAACTTGTGGAGTCGCCAGATAGATAGTTACAACCAATTGTTACACATCAACATTACTCACTTTGATAAGTGTCACATGTTTCTCACAAGTGTCACAAATGTCAAGCAAAGCATACTGCCATGATGACGACACTAAGGAGACACTTAAAATGCCTCAAATAATTTATTTGAAGGAAGAGGAATGGCTAATTGAAGTTAAGAACCTCTTGCCACCTGAAAGAAGCATTCAATCTAAGGTTTTAGGAGAGAGTGCTCCCCTATATCACCCTTAGGAGCGCTGGCGCTCCTCTATAAAGTGCTAGGGAGCATTATAACACCAAACAACCCTTCTGAGGGAGCTCTATGGATTTTAAGAGTGTTGGCGCCCCCCTTGAGCCTACTAGGGAGCGCTATAGCACCCTGATGCCCCTTTTGAGGGAGCGCTGTCTAATCTGGGTAGGAGTTGGTCCGTTGAGGGGAATAAGGGGAAAATATTTCAATCTTAGAAGGCAGTTGAATTCGAATTCCTGGTTCAACTATGATCTTAGGGAAGATCCCTGACTCAAGGAGGAAAATCCTCAACTTACCCTAAAGATACCTCAAGAGGTTAGGCCTCTCTAAACCTATATAAGCAGGTTCTATGATGGTGAAAAGGAGGAAGAATTGGAAGCATGAAACCTATGATCTCATAGGAAACATATAGTGAACTGGAAGAAAGTAATCAGTAAAGTTGCTATCGTCTGGATCGTGGATCTTTTGAGCAAGGGTTGGACAAAGGGGACTTGATGAAGCTGTCACATTCGCATCTATGGTTGTAAGTTACTTCTGTCATTGTTCTCATCAATATGACACGCTTGGCCTGTTTCTTTCTAGTTTGTGTTTAATCTCGCATGAACTTATCTCTGATAGATAGATCTATTTCAAGCTAATATCAATAGAGTAGCAAGTGGTTGTACTATTTTTTGTCTACAGGGCTCATCGAGGAGCAAAATATTGGAGCTCAACTCGGAGCATGCAGGGACAAACGCCGGTAAAAGGTACTTATTTTCTCCTTCCTCCTCATGCGTTAGTTTATATAGATCTGAAAGAAAGTCAGTGTCCACGTTAAGCGTCTTCTGTCTTAAGAGTTAATATTCTAGCTCTCAAGAGGATATCTACCTGTCCGCAGGGAGATTTTCCTTCAACAGCAATAAAATGTCTAATCTTTGTCTATCATCAAAGATCAGCTCGGTGTCGTATCCCAGGAAAGTAGAGCTTAAATTCCGTTTCCCTGGAAACGGCGCCAATTTTTTATTACTCTAAGAAACCCTTTGTGGTTGTAGACTAAAGGTGATTGGTAACTTAAGAATATGATATGTAGGTGTGCTTGGAACAATGGGATCACTCAATGATTAATTTAATAGACAACTCAGCATACATTCAAATGAAACAGTACTTTTATAAAACAATAATCAGACCAGATATTTTAAAGAGGGGATGAAGAATACTAATCTTGATTGCCAAACACAACTAGGTGTAGGGCTTAATACAAGGTAGTAAGAAATCCTTCTGTTGGGCTCCGGATTTATAACATTTTCTTGCTGGTTCTTGAAGATATTGTTTACTCTCCTGAAGTCTTTTGTTAAGCAAATGGCATTCTTTCTGTGCTATTCATATTCTGTTACACATATATGGGCCTTGGAGCACAACCRCTCAAAACACAAGATAATATCCCAATATGTGCTTCAATCATTGGACAAAATCTTGCTCTGCATTCACTGGAGCTTGGCCCTGAATGGGTGAAGGAAAGGGTTTAAAAACAAAGATATAATTTGGATGCACTGTCACCTCTTGGTGAAAATGCTGTAAAGGGCAGACAAGGAGTAATTTATCTCTGGAGCAAAGTTACCCACTGGTGCTTCTGATGATGTTGAAGTTGTTAAATGGTTTGCAAAAAGACATGGGATTATTGCTATCCCCGATGGTGCTAGTGGAGGACCAGGGTATGTTTGTGTTTTATTTGGGAGTGCTTTCGGAAATATTATTCAAGATGTGCAAATTGTTAAGGTCATCATTTACTTCAGTTTCTGGGGTTATTGGGAAATATGAAAAATGCCAAGATAAGCTAAATAGAGTGCTCTGCGATTTGAGGAGGAATCTCTACAGCTGGACCTTTCCTTGACAGAATAGTTGGCGCCCTCTGCCACTTCCTAAATCCGTGCATGTGTAACGCACTCATAAATTCATGCATGTGTAACGCAGGGGGGGAACTGTTTGTTTGAAAACCCAATAGTTGGCATAAAAGTATTTAAATTGGTGCATAACGCAGGGAAACCGTTTGTCAAAGTGTATGCAATCCCATGACACGAATACAGGGAATCTTAGACGGATTGATTATGTAAAAACGTGTCTCATCCTCCTTGATCTCTCGAAACCGTTTTGTAACTCCTTATTCATCTAGGGCGCAAAACCACGCATTGCCAGAGATCTGGAACGTTTGTAAAGAGATGCCACGCATTTCCAGAGAGAAAAAAAACGTCATATGAGAGCTTCTATGCTCGAGAAAAGATGGAAAATGATGTAGAGAAATAGGTAGGGAGATCTGAAATGCGCTATGCTTGAGAGATGATGGGGGGAATAGCTCATACAGAGAACACAGCTTGGAGGAATGTAATCTTTTTTGAGTAGATGAAATAGAACTAGAATGCATTTTCTTCTTTTAGTCTTCTGTCTTTTTATTAATTCTGAAGCTTGTCTATAAGAATGGCTTAATGGTTAATTATCAATGCAACTTGGATAGGAAGGGCCCCCTGCCCAGGATTGCAGTACATCTTCAGTTATAATAGAAAGATGGTTGTAGGTTCTTTTTCTCAGAAATCGTGTTTAGTTTCTAGCAGTTTAATTTCAGTCTTATTCATGAGTTGTAATGGTTCAGTTCACTTGGCATAAGAGTAGCATAAACTTAATTATCTTTTCAACCATCGATTTCATCTTTCAGTTTTCATGTTCAGACTGTTTAACATTCAGGAATTAGCCAGGATGTCTCATGAGATAGAGAAGTTTCCCTTGATTA
>JZKD02S1674113.1:10047-29518 GCA_000966675.3 Picea glauca | reverse complement strand
GAGCTTGGCCCTGAATGGGTGAAGGAAAGGGTTTAAAAACAAAGATATAATTTGGATGCACTGTCACCTCTTGGTGCAAATGTTGTAAAGGGCAGACAAGGAGTAATTTATCTCTAGAGCAAAGTTACCCACTGGTGCTTCTGATGATGTTGAAGTTGTTAAATGGTTTGCAAAAAGACATGGGGTTATTGCTATCCCCGGTGGTGCTAGTGAAGGACCAGGGTATGTTTGTGTTTTATTTGGGAATGCTTTCGGAAATATTATTCAAGATGTGCAAATTGTTAAGGTCATCATTTACTTCAGTTTCTAGGGTTATTGGGCAATATGCAAAATGCCAAGATAATCTAAACAGAGTGCTCTGCGATTTGAGGAGGAATCTCTACAGCTGGACCTTTCCTTGACATAATAGTTGGCGCCCTCTACCACTTCCTAAATCCATGCATGTGTAACGCACTCATAAATTTGTGCATGTGTAACGCAAGGGGGAAACTGTTTGTTTGAAAACCCAATAGTTGGCATCAAAGTATTTAAATTCATGCATAACGCAGGGAAATCATTTTTCAAAGTTTATGCAATCCCATGACACGAATACAGGCAATCTTAGATGGATTGATTATGTAAAAACGTGTCTCATCCTCCTTGATCTCTTGAAACCATTTTGTAACTCCTTTTTCATCTAGGGCGCAAAGCCACGCATTGCCAGAGATCTGGAACGTTTGTAAAGAGATGCCACACATTGCCAGAGAGAAAAAAAACGTCATATGAGAGCTTCTATACTCGAGAAAACATGGAAAATGATGTAGAGAAATAGGTAGAGAGATATGAAACGCGTTATGCTTGAGAGATGATGAGGGGAATAGCTCATACAGAGAACACAGCTTGGAGGAATGTAATCTTTTTTGAGTAGATGGAAATAGAACCAGAATGCATTTTCTTCTTTTAGTCTTCTGTCTTTTTATTAATTCTGAAGCTTGTCTATAAGAATGGCTTAGTGGTTAATTATCAATGCAACTTGGATAGGAAGGGCCCCCTGCCCAGGATTGCAGTACATCTTCAGTTATAATAGAAAGATGGTTGTAGGTTCTTTTTCTCAGAAATCGTGTTTAGTTTCTAGYAGTTTAATTYCRGTCHTRTTCATGAGTTGTAATGGTTCAGTTCACTTGRCATAAGAGTAGYADAAACTTAATTATCTTTTCAACCATCGATTTCATCTTTCAGTTTTCATGTTCAGACTGTTTAACATTCAGGAATTAGCCAGGATGTCTCATGAGATAGAGAAGTTTCCCTTGATTACAGTAGAGGGTTTATCTTTTACATGCATATACAGAACAGTACCGGTTAGTATAGAGTAGTTCCGAGTAGTACAGAGAAAAGTAGGGTACAGTAGCTCTTTCCAGCGAGTTTCTTTTAGCAGTTCAGAGATTAGTTTGGCATCCTTTAAACCCCCTCTTCAGCCCTACATTTCCTGTGTTGGTCCCTCTAAGTCTACCTTCCCGGGTTGACAATTAAATGTTGATTTACATGGTATATATGCAGCTCGACACCTTCACTTCAAGTTTATGAGCTTAATAAAGAGATGACAGTCTTTAAAAGCTAAGATAAACTGAAATAAAGTACAAAAACAAGATGCATGAGCAATTCTGATATTGAAAGAAAAAGGAGACTGTAATTCTATTATCCAATAAGAGTCTATACAATAGCCAAAATGTATTCCCAGTTTGAACCCTTATCTCTTAGAAAAGATAGGCATTTATAGCCTTTTACAATCAATTTTTAAGATCCTAAAAACTTGGATCTATATCTAAATATAGAAAATAAAACTAACTAAATGCAATTGATAAACAAAGACTAGTTCCTAGAACTCGATTTTTTTTCTATGTTGATCTTGACATCTGTACTTCATCAACTTTAGGACTATGTTGTGTCGTGGAAGGGTAAAGGCACCTGTCTTCTGTAGCTGGACTCCTTTAATAACCATAATCAAAACTTTAGTTGACCAATTTAGCATTTGGTCTTCAAAATCTCCACGAATCTCTGATGCTGAGTGTTTCTTGATTAGGTGGTTAATCCTTTGATGCTCTCAATCCCTTTTTAAATACTTCAAAATTGTCTCGCTCCAGCTTAGCTTTCAAAAATTTCTTTCTGTACTTTCACCAGCTAATTCACCTTACGATCTGTTGGTTAGCTGGTGAAAGTTCTACTTTTCACCAGCTAACTGGTTGTAAATTTACCCTTTGCGCTGGTGAAAGTTCTGTCCTTGGACAAAAAGGAACCTTCATCTCCAAAACTGTTGTTTTACCAAAAAATTAGTGTGCCTTTGTTTTATCTCCCTGCATATTGACAACAACTTGGGCCAGTACCTGTAGATCTGGATGTGACTTACTCTTCTGCTAGCCAACTTCTCAAATGATGCATTTGTCTTTGCAAAATTGTCAGATAGGGATTTGTATCTTGCCTTGATTACTCTTTCCAAAACCTCCTGTTGTGCAATCACCTCTTTCAGTTCCTTAATTTTTTGTGATTTCTTTGACTGTTTACTCTTTGATGTTTCACCTTCATCAATGGGAGTAAAAGTCTCACAGTCTTGTGCAATTTCCATGGATTGTTCAGGGCTTTTAATGGCTGGACTTTCATCTTCTTGATCTGGCTCTGTTTTCGAGTCTGTGTATGGCAAATTAAGAATATTTGTCTTTTTTACTTTAGGTTTCTCTGAATTGGTTTCAAAGTCTAATTTTTTCTTTGATATTTTAGAATTTATGCTGGAAATCCTGTCCTCTGGTGGTCCTGGAAGAGCTCTCCCCCTCCTTGAGCTACTCTGAGGAGTTAACTTCTTTTTTCCTGCTTTCTTATGCTCATTCATGGGCTGATTTTGGGTCTCAAAGCCTTCCCAAAAAAGAAAATGTTGCCAAGTCCTTCCTCTTTGTCTTAGTTCTTCTAGAATTATCAGTTTGATCAAGGAAAAATGACAAAGGGTGTTTTTCATACTTAGAGGTTCATCTCTAATCTTTTTACATGCTTTGGTTAGGCTTTTGTGAAGGAAGAAAGGTAAATTCAGGAGAGTCTTCCCTGTGAAATGATCTAAAAGTTTGAAATGATATAGCATTAGCTTGTCATACCTGCCTTCTGAGGTGATATAGAGTTGAATTCCTTTGAAAAGGTCCTTCCATTCATCTTCCAGATGAGAAACTGGCATGCTTTTCTTCCAGGTGATATCTCTGAATTCTGCCTTAAGGTATGCTATGAAATTCAAATTCTTGGTTGTTGTTGTCCTAAACTAGCTCTGGCCTGATCTGGGTAAGCTAGTTGTTGTGGCAATGGCGGTTTCATCGACTATCAATTCTACAGAACCCACACTAGCTCTGTTTCCATCATATGATTTCGCAAATGCTTCAGTTGTTATTTGGTGGCAACCATTTTGTAATCTTTCAACATAACTCATGCAGCCTGCGTCTGAGAAATGCTTTTGCACGTCTGGATGTGACTGTAAGAAAGACAGGTTGTCCAATTCTTTCCTCGGAAATAAACCACTTCTTTTCCTTACCATCTATGACTCAAACCTTGGACAATTGGCAGACAATGTCACGGTAATTTTTTGATTGAGCCAAGGTTTGGTGCTAGTGAAAACTCTCGGTGTTTCCAATTCAAATATGGAACCATACCATATTACCTGTGAACAGTGCATGTTCAAAATATGAAGTACTGATTTGATGTCGCCGGGTGAGTGGTACTGCTCCTTTACCTGTGATGATGAATGTGAATTCATCATCTCCAATGCTATCATTGTTGAAGCATGCATTCACGAGCACGATCTGCCATAATATCCGATTAAAACGTGCATAACAAAATCCTCATCATCATTCGCTTCCACCAACGCCTCATAATAATTATGTGACATGTGTCGAACGTGTCTTCTTTTCAATTTATGAAATCGTGGAAGAAAAACATGTGTTTCACACTTTCACCAGCTAGCCTATCTACGGGAAAGTACTCCTTAACCGTTGAAACTCGTTGCTTTCACCAGCTAACATCAACCTTGCAACATGCATTAGCTGTTGAAAATATTTTCATGAAATTTTATAAAAACAACCTTTATGGATCAACTTATTTCTAAGGCATGAATTTAAAACCTAAGTTTTGACACTAGAAGAAACTAAAAACAAATAGAGAAACCTACAGATGACCATGCTATCACCTACAAAATGAAACCAAGTGACTGATTCATTTTGGTAGCTAACATTTGTCATAGGGGTAGACCCAGGGTTCAACGCTTCAACAATGCACCAATAAAACCCTAACAACTGGCCCTTTCGGAAACACCTGCGAAGCAGATGAAGTCTCTCCCGAGGTAGAGGCAAGAGTGGTTGCAAGACTCAGGTGTCTGCAACCTTAGCTGGGACACAGATCTGTGATTCTAACACTCAGAAAACACCTTAGCATAAATCATTCATCTGTATTTAACCCTCATGGAACTCCGCGGATGGCGTAGAGCACCACAAAATTCACTTAGAACTAGGTTAAGTTAGCACTTAGGAACAACAAAATAGGTCTATCACTCAACACTTTCATATATGTCAGATCTACACCCATACATCTAAGAAGCACAAAGAAAAGTAGATCTATCTAAGTATATCATAGCAAATCATATAGCATAATCATATCAAAGCACAACACATGGGAAGAGACAAACACATTAGGTCGAGGCACCGAGAACAACACACAAGTTTATTGTGGTTCACCCCCACCCTAGGGCTACGTCCACAAAGTCTTCTTCTTCTTTATTAGCTTTGGTCAATCTGGTTACATCACAAAGCTCAAACTTGTACTCCGCATAGGACACGAGATCTGCGTGCACCTCGCCAGATCCTCCTTCCCCGAGTAGATCTAGCACAGAGCCTTCTTACAATCCATGCACTCGACACTTACAACACTTGCACTCAGCTCTGCAAGTCGGTCACATAGTATACACAAATCCTTTACTAGCACTTAGCTTATTTCACTCTCTTACATTACATAGATACTTATTTATACTTTACAAAATAGGCCTAAACACAGGTAAACCCATGGATCGACATCCCATACCCATTACATTATCCCCCAAAACCCAAAAAGGACCCAAGAAAGGGGTCTAGCTTCCACGATCTCCACTTCGCGTTGCACTTCATCTTTGACAAGCTGTCGAATTTCCAAAAATCATCAAATATGACCAAGTGTTTCCTCAAACTTGGTCAAGGGCCAACAGTCCCCCAACACTCACCTATGAATCATCTCGAGTCATTTAGATCTAGGTAAAGTTGCCTCAAAGGTATCAAGCTTGGCTCGAGCTACTTTGACTTGTCTCTGTGCTACTGCTTCCTACTCAACGAACTCCTGAACAACCGCTTCGCTGATAGGCCCTTCCAGTTATTGCTTGAATATAACAACTACTTGTTCCAATAGTGTTCCTTGGCCTTCAATTTCTTCAAACAGTATATAGGCCTTCTCTTGGCTTGGCTAGAGTTTCTAGGTGACTTCCATCACTCTGTTTTGCATGGTAAGAACAAGTTGTTTGGAAGTTCATTGTTCCTAGGATCTCTTCATCCTCTCGATAGGCGATAGGAGCTTGAGCTGTGACTGTATTGTATCTGCGTGCTGCTTCGCTTCCTGGAGTTGGGACTCCAGTTTCTTCAACTCTGGTTCTTCATGTAGTTGCTCATATATCTGTGTGCTTTTTCTACTTAGCTTCTTGCATTCTGCAGCAAGTTTTCTAATCCTCTCGACTCCACTCTGAGCATCCAATTCTCGTTGGTCGGGCACTTCTTGCGGAGTCTGTGGTATGGTCTAAAGCTCTAGTTTCATGACCCTTTGTTGAAGCTACTGAATAAATTCAGCCAGCTTCATCACTTGACGCTCTATGGGCTCTTCGGCCTTCTTCTATAAGTCGGTCACAGAGCGAAATTCTTTGTTGACTGCTTCTTCAATTCCGATCTGCTTCACGAGCAGTTGCCCTTTCGCATTTTGGACCTTCGCTCTGTCTTCTTCAAATTTTTCTTGGAAATCATTCTTCTCTTTTTGTGTTGCTTGACGTTGCTCAATAATTTCTTCCTGTGCCTTCTTGAGGGCCTAGGTGGCCTGCACTTTTTGTTCCTAAGCACGTCGAAGGCATACTTCGACTATATCAGCAATCTTGCAGAGCTATATTGATTCATCTCCTTCTTCTGTTGTCCCTTCTGGAAGAGGCATAGTAGAGGTTGCTCGGCTAGAATGGAGTGTCTACTGTACTCCTTGGAGCGCGATCTCAATCTAGCTATACATCTGTTTCTGCTTTACTTCCTACTTTTCTATTATTTCCTTTGAAGCGTCATTGACTGATGCGACAATGAAATCAAATTCATCCAACGTGAGGGTAGTTCACATCTTAGTTACAGGGGTTCTGGGTTTCTTTCTGGAGGAAGACTTCAGAGGTGAAACCTTCCTTTTCTTAGATGAATCTACTTCTTCCCTGGGTGGTGGTGCTTCAACTTGTTGTGGCTCAGATTCTGCACCTTCTTCATCATCACCTTCTTCGTCTGGCATAATGGAAGTCTCCCTTATAGATCTTCTATCTATATCCTAAACCTCTTTGGGCTTCTTCATCTCCTTTGTCTTCTTTTCTCTACTGGGCCCAGGTGTATCGTGCATAGCTTCTGGGCTATCATGTCTGAAATTTCTGCGGGGTCTGTTGAAACAAGGAGGTTCCCCGACCACTCCTTGGTGATCTCTTCTAGGTCTTCTTCTGTCAGCTTATAGTAGGACTGGAGCTATTCTCGGTGTTCATCAATGCATGGGGTTATGTATATAAAATGGCGGTCCACGTTGAACTTTATCAGAGGTCAAAATCTCTTTAAAGTGTTCAGGGTTATGCATGGTTCACTCCTTATGGATGCTTTCAGTTGATTATAATATACGTGGAAAATGGCATTCAATTGCCATTGCTTGCTCATGTCTTTCGAGTACCACAAGGTATTGAAATTCGTAGCTAGTGGCTCAAAAGGGTCAAGGTCCTGGAAAGTTGTGCCTTCTAGTAGCTCCCATGCAACAAAGGCAATCAGTATGAGGAGCCAGCTAAAATGGAATTTGTGCCCCTGATCCTAAGCTTCTCTACAGTCAATCTCCAGTTGATTCACTAGGTACTTCGCCCAGTTCATCTGTAGTCCCTCTGTGCACTTTCTTGCGAGGTCAACTACGAAGCTTGATACTTGTGTTGGTCGATTCTTACGTACCAACTTCCCTGCGATTATTTGGCATGCGAGGCATATTGCACCACTTTCAATAGAAGCTACCTTGTATCCTCTCGCACCTTTCTCAACATCGCCATAGGCCTCTTTTATCTTATGTGCAAGAGCGCGGTCTGTGTTCTTTCCAGGATAGTACTCATGGGGATCAGGACCCTTCATGTTGAGCCCGGTGATCCTATTGATCAGTGTCGGATCAACAGTTATGCGGTGATCTAACCACATGTATCCTCTGTGGTAACTTGCTAGCAGTAACTTTACATAAGCATTCACCTCTTTGTGTTTGTCGAAGTGAGGTATTTTCATAACGTTTAGCAGAGTAGACTGCGCAAGGTTCATCGTTCATTGCTGCGGGACGAGCTTCAAGTTATTTCCCTTAGTTCGTGTCAAGTACTTATACAGGGCAATCATGCTATAAACTTTACGGTCCCTCGGGTTGAAGTCACAAAACTTCAACGCTGTAACCTTGTCTTGATCTACATGGTAGGTGCATACTCCCTTCGGTAAATATGCAGTTACTAGGGTATATTCTAAATCTCTAGGGACACGGTCCCTATTAATATCACCACTCAGAGGGGGTATGTAAGTTGGTAGAATGGATGGTACTAACTTTGCATTGGCGATGTCTTCCTTATGCTTAGTTCTCCTCTATGCGTCAGCTCGAGATGTTCGAACTTGAGCAGTCGACGGGGAGGCTTGCACTCCTTTCGTCGATGAGGCTTGGACTCCTATGGACATTCTTCTTTCTGATATGACTCTCTCAGTAATTAAATCAAGAAGGAATTATATGACGGATTCCTCAAGTGCAGGGAGCTCATCGAACATACACACTCGGGAAAGATAAGTGGGGTCACAATGATCTCAAAACACTGCACTAGGGTGAATGATCTACTTGAAATGATCACTATATACAATTATGAGTTCTGCGGGCTTCGAGTTTTCAGTTGGAAAAAGTGTTCTTCGTGCATGGCGCGACAAGCTAAATAGGAAATTCATCAACTGTCTGGTTGCAATGGGTATGAAGCTTTCGTGAACATTGATCCATCCGTTATGGCACGGTCCAACGGTCTAGTGGTGATCCTTTAATGCTTTTCTGTCCATTCGGGGTGGAAGTCGAACGGGTATATCGGTCCAACGGCTATATTGTTGCGCCATGGCGAAGTGCCAGATGTCATTGTTCTGATATCTCGGCGAAGCTCAATTCTTGTGATTTTTCCTTCTGCGAAGTTTCCCCCAGAACCTTCTGTAACTTTTTGATCTTGGCTCTCTTCTTACTTAGATTCCTAGCCTTCTTCCCAATAAGATTTGTCTCGGTCATCCTTTTTCCATTCTGAGTCTTATCTTCTCTCGACATAGTCACTTCGCGTTGTTGAGGTTCTTTCTTCAGATCCAAGGGTAATACTCCTTCCTCATATGGATTAGGTATTTCAGTCTTCTGTGGTTCCTCTAATTCTCTTATAGATTCGACATCTAGGTCCCTGGTGTTCAACAGCTGAGATGTGTTCTCTTGTTCCTCCATCAAGTAGGTGATCCTTCTAGTCATAAATTCCATGAGTTCTTGCTTCTTCTGTTCTAGGGCTTCCTTTTCTTCTTTTCTCTGGATCTAGTATTTCCCAATCCAGATCTTGCCTAACAAAGCTGGAAATGGGGCATGGTCCTCAATAAATCTAATGACTTCAAACTCTTCCTCTGTCGAAGCTCCATGGGTACTCATAACTATCTGGGTAATTTTTCCACATAAGGTTACCATTTTTCCTTTAAACAACCCTATTCTTCCTAGTGAAGGAACCATAGTAGGTCTTCCTAGGGTTTCCCAAGTACTTTCTGTCATAATTTTCATCTGTGTTCCCTCATCTAGATCACATTCGATATCGAAGTCTCGTATTCTTACTTCTATTTTCTCCTTTTCTTTGAAGATCTAGGACAAAATGGCATCTTTATGTTCATTCAGGGTTTATTTCATTTTCAGTAACATAATCTCTGATTCTTTCTGGGGTTCTTCTATAATCTTAGTCTCTTGACCTTGCTCCATATTCATCTTTTCAAGTCTAGTAATCATACTAGGGAAATCCAGTACTTCATGGTCCATAGACTTACAACAGAGGAAACTAGGGTTTCTCCCAGGGCATTCCTTATCAAGATGTCCTAGTCTTCTGCAACTGTAACAAAGATTTAATCCTCTCTTCCTCTTCCATGATCCCCAACTTTTATTGTTCTACGCGCTAGGATCATGATGGCTAGCCTGCAAAGATTTCTTTCTAGGATCCTGCATCCATTGGTTAGTCCAAAAATTATTTCTATGCATAGGTATAACATATCTTTCATTATTCTTATCAGATCTATTCATATCAAATGTTCTTTAATCTAACAATGCCCTAGTTTTCAAGCTAGGACAAAATCTATCAAGCATACCTAAATCCATACTTTAGAAAAAAAAAAATTCACTTCTTTTACTTCTATAGATTACAAAGCTTCCAGATCTAAGAAATTTTAACTATTCTTACCTTTATCAGATCACAGAGCTTACAGATCTTACCTCTTTTTGTAGATCTGACATAGAAACTTCCACTTTAACCTTTCTTAGAGAACAAAGCGTTCAGATCTAACTTATTTTCTTCGGATCTGTCCTTCCTTCTTCAACACAGAGCTTTTTGGATCAGGTGGATCACTGCGCATTAGAGCACAGGTCCATGCACAGAGTTGTTACAATTTAGGATGGACTTTCTGCACAAAACTTCTTATTCCTCAGTTCGCACAAATCACAGTTTCAGGTCCCGGCAACAGAACCATTTGTTGGCACAAGGGCAGACCCAAGTTTCAACACTTCAACAATGCACCAACAAAACCCTAACTACCGACCCTTTTGGCAAAACCTACGAAGCAGATGAATTCTCACCCGGGGTAGAGGTAGGGATGGTTGCAAGACTCAGGTGTCTGCAGCCTTAGCTGGGACACAGATCTGTGATTCTAAGACTTAGAAAACACTTTAGCATAGATCATTCATCTATATTTAACCCTCATGGAACTCCGCAGATGGCGCAGAGAACCACAACATTCACTTAGAACTAGGTTAAGTTATCACTTAGCAAAAAAAAAATAGGTATAGCACTCAACACTTTCATATATGTCAGATCTACACCCATACATCTAAGAAGAACAAAGAAAAGTAGATCTATCTAAGTATATCATAGCAAAGAACATAGCATAATCATATCAAAGCACAACACATGGGAAGAGACAAACACATTAGGTCGAGGCACTAAGCACAACACACAGGTTTACCATGGTTCACCCCCTCCCTGGGGCTACATCCACAAAGTCTTCTTCTTCTTTACTATCTTTGGTCAATCTGGTTACAGCATAGAGCTCAAACTTGTACTCTGCATAGGACAGGAGATCTACGTGCACCTCGCCAGATCCTCCTTCCCCGAGTATATCTAGCACAAAGCCTTCTTACAATCCATGCACTCAACACTTGCACTCATCTCTGCAAGTCTGTTACATAGTATACACAAAGCCTTTACTATCACTTAGCTTATTTCTCTCTCTTACATTGCCTAGCTACTTATTTATACTTTACAAAATAGGCCTAAACATGGGTAAACCCATGGGCCAACATCCCATACCCATTACATTATCCCCAAAACCCAAAAAGGACCCAAGAAAGGGGTCTATCTTCCACGATCTCCGCTTCGCATTGCGCTCCATCTTTGACAAGCTATCGAAGTTCCAAAAATGGTCAAATATGACCAAGTGTTTCCTCAAACTTGGTCAAGGGCCAACAGTGTTCGAGGATATCACTGAATGGCCCGACTCTGAGAGGGAAGAAGAGGATGAAAAAATAGCAGAGGTAAGACCATCTGTTATTGGGAAGAAAAGAAAGGCGCGGGACACCACAGACATCAGACTCCCATATCTCCCAAACGTAGTGGTCACTGTGGACGATATGATGGGAAAGGTACCAAAATGTAGGTACTCATACCACGATGTGTGTGATGCGACCAAATTCCCAAATTTGACAAAAGAGACTTACTTAGAAAACACAGGGGAAATTCGACCCCTGGGTAAACCAATAATAGAGCCCACGTAGTGGATAACGAGGATGTACAACTCTGGCATAATGAACCTTTTGGATATACCGCACTTCAAGTGTGATAAAAACATTGGGATCTGCGTCAAACAATTATTTTCCCACGTACACAGAGACATAATTTGGATGGATAGGCCAGTATAGCTAGATGTGGCATTGAACTCCAAGATCACAGGACTATCTATAGTCGATGCACAGCCAGAGGAGTAGTTGGATAACAAGGAGTGCGAGAAGGAAATCATAGAGTTGGTCAAAGAAGAGTTTGACACCAGTCGGGGAAACATGGGCATTGTGCTCAAGGATATTAACGACAATGCGACGAGGTTTGACAACAAGCTTATGGCTTGCAAGCTACTAAGGAAATGCAGAAAAAAATAAGCTCCAATAGGAGTTATAGCAGTAGTCGCACAGTGCGCGAAACGAGTGATGTTAATTTGGGCACCATACCTGATGAACCAATTTTGGGTGGATTGCAAAGATGTGCAGGATAATGGAACCGAGTTTCATTACTCATGGCTTATCATTCTTATAGATTTGGAAGGATGGTAGGAGCTAAAGTTTTCATCTTTCCTAGATAGGAAAGGAAAATGCTATGTTGCCCGATATGAGTCCCTTTGGAAGGCCAAGGAAAATAAAAATCAACAAGCTAATAACACAGTCTTTGCAATGTTGCTAGAATAAATACAACAATGCATAGCCAATGTGTGACACATAAATGTGGAGGTAATCCAAGAAACAAAAGGGATATCCATGTTCAAGGCATCCAGGTACCACATGTTGGGTCCAAGATGCAAGGGATCCAAAGAAGGCATGGCTGAAAATGCAATATTGTGTCACCAAGGAGGAATTTGACTGGATAATTAAATATTGGTCTACGTAGTGGAAGCTGCCAATAACAAAACCAGAAACAAGGCCAACCATGACGCAATCATCCAAGCCTAAAGAAAATTTTGAAGTAGGTCCCTCAGCAAAAAAAAACATCCCATCTGATAACACTAGAAAGGATGCAGCACAGAATCAGTCATCCGGAAGCAGCATAGTACCAAAAATACCAAGGAGGAAAACAACAGTGACAAGGAGAGATAGCCAGCCACAGACCGGAAAGGGGGATACATCACAGGTTGGTGAAGAGAGGGTCCAGGTTACAAAAAAGGGGGCGTATCCCTCACAGGAAACAAGGAAACCAACACAGGTAGAAGAGGTGCGCAAAAAGAAGAAGTATGTCACGGAAGACCCAGTCATCACCCTGATAGAGGATGATGTTGAATTCATTATAGATAAGGTCCAAGACAAGGGGGAAGAGACGGTATGTATTGAAGTGGCACAAAAAGAAGAGATCATGGCCAAGCTCATAGAAGTCCATGAAACTCTACAACAACTATGGATTCAAGCAGGACCACAGGCCACTACACAACAACAAGAAAAGACACAGCAACCCCCTGCACAGAAAGGAGAGAAGACAATACAGTTTGTAGTAAAAGGTAGGGAGACATTCACAGTCACTCGCCAAATGATCAGAATGGATCATGAGACTACGTAGAAACCCAAGAGAGAAGTGGAGCAATTTGAAGTCGTAATGGCACATATACCCACCAAGGAACTATACAAACTCCAGGCCAACATAATGCAGGAAGTGCAATATCGAGCCTACACATATGCAACTAACTTGGAGGTGGGAAGGGGAGTCACCGAAATGTTACAAATCACATGTGACCAACCAAAGAAAGAAAGAGGATGAGAAAGAACACGCGGAGAAATTAGAACATGGATTAACAATGGTATATGATGGCATCCCATATAGTGTGCAAGCACCATAGAGGAGTGTAGAGGAGAAGATCAAAATGATTTCAAAAAACATTGATGGATATAAGTAGGAAATCGAGAAGCTCAAAGAAAATCTTAATCCTACTGTTGGGCTCTAAAGATGTCCTAAAACAACCTCTATGCATCAACCAAAGGTAGGAGCTGGCACAAGCATTTTACTTGTTGCCTACGTAGGTTCTTACCTTTCGTTTTCAATACCCAGCCTCCAGAGATGAAACACCTGTAAAGGAACAACAATCATAAAGGGAATGATAGTTGTTCTATTCAAAGGAATAACATGACCTATAAAAGGAACAACAATCATAACAAAAGGAACAATAGTTGTTACATTGGGCCGAACTAATGTTGAATTAATTGCATTGTAGTATTTACCGAACTATCTAATTTGTCAACCTAGGGTTTGTAAACTGACGAAGCACATGCAAAGTATATGCAAGATTGAAGCGAGACTAATCTAATCTAATGTTTAAGCTACAACTAAAATTGAATCATTAATCTAACACACGACTTAAATAGAATCATTAATCTAACACATGACTTGGAATTGAATTAATCTAGTTGCATAAATGAAATTAGTATAGGAATGAGAAATTGCATGAAGGAATTAATCTAGAAATGGAGAACACCATCACAGATCCCCACTCTTTCCTAGACTGCAAGCACCTGAGTATTGCAGTCACCCATAAAATCTATCTAGAGTGAGACTGCACTATGCACCCTGTGCGTAGCGTTGCCTTCTGGTTTTCTAGGAGGGCCAATAGTTTTTGAGGGTTTTGTTGGAAACCTATTGAGATATGAACCTAGGTCAGCCCAAGAAGAAGTGGAAGAGAAATAACCAACATTGGCTTCTCATTAGTCAAACTTCATAAAAGAGTTTGGAAAATTGTTAGCACAAGAAAAATCCCTTTCTCTTTTTTCAAGATTACATTTATAGATTTACAAGAGTAATTTCCACTTGGGTTGTTGAGTTCCTTTCTTGGAATTTATACCCGTTGAACTCCCCCTTTTATTTTATTTTATTAGAATATGTTTTTACATTTAAAACAACAATTTGGAACTATCTAAGAGCCATAGTCGATCATGGGATTTGTCTTTAAAGTAAGATATTCACACTTCATGTTGTGAAGATATACCCAATACACACCTAAAAATAAACTACTCATATGCCATTAGTTCTCTTGGCATGGGACCCATGTCATTATTAAGTGTGTTGACAAATGAATTAATTAAATTAATGTCCCTTGAAGTAACTAAGATGTGTTCCTTTAGCACTTCCTTTGTGATACTCAGGGTCATTCCTATGGAAATCCTCATTTTTTTTATCACTTCCAATTCTTTCATGCAATCAGTAGTTGTTTGTGGTGCATCTGATTGACCAAGCGACATAAAATGGCATATTTCAATCACTTTCTTGGCTACCTAATGTAGCCTCTAGAATTTTTTGAATGACGTGGTAACATCATTTTCAAAGGATACGATTTTTCCTTTACAATTGGCCAATGTGGCATAATTACATTAAGTCTCCTTTCCACTCATCCTTGGTAGGCCTTTTTAGGCATCTTTTTCTTAATTTTCTCATTTTTAAGCTATCCAACCCCATTTGAACTCCCTCTAGGATTATTCTCTTATCTTTTATGTTGTTCAAGAAGTTTAAGAACTAAGAAGCATCGCCCCAAAAATCCTACAAACAGTTGTACATTAATATTTGTGCATCATTCAACTCATCTTGTATTTCAAAAGAACACTCTTTGAATTGATATAATCCACTCATGTATTCTTTGTAGCAGGCAACTTGATCCTCAAGAATTTTTATCCTATTCTTATGATCTTCTATTTATTTCACTATCTTGATGATATTGGACTTAGTTGCATGTGTACAAGTGGAACTTGTAGAAATCGAAGCCATTGGATGATCCTTTATTTGGAAATCACTAGAGTTTCTATCGTGACTACCAATTCTAGGACTCCTATCATCTTGAGATTCTTTTGAATATGTCTTACTACTTGTTTCTTTCTTTTAACAAAGAAAAATTAGTCTAAACCACAACTAACTCTAATTTTGATGGAGTGAAATGGTCTAATCCCATCTCTTAAAATGGAAGGTGATCCTCGATTATGGGTTTCATTGTGGGTCTGAATGGTAATTTTGGACTGGAGGATCCTTCTTTGTCTGCTCTACACCATATGTTCCTTCCTCTTCATATTTCTTTTTTGCCTCTTTCCTTTCCTTAGCTTCTTGAGCAAGCCTTGTTTCTTCTTCTTGTCTAATTTTGCATGCCTCTTATTCCCTTAGTAATTCTTTGTTTCTCCCCTCCTCTACTCATTCTCTAGCTTCTTCATTTTCTCTTCTTTCTTTTCTTCTTTCTCTCTTGCATATTGCTCATCATTTTCTTTGTCTTTCTATTCTTTCTCATTTTATTTTTCCCCTTTACCTTTGCTTCCCATCCTTACTGCAGCCTTAACATTCTATATACCATATTCACCTATATATAGTGGCAAGGTGGGTTATGGGGCATTCTTATCTCAAGTCAAGGAAACTCCAACTCCATTCAATAACATTTGATATGCCACATCCTAATTGGATAGTTTTTCTAGAATAAATTTTGGTAGTAAGTGTAGGGGTTTAGTGGCCCCAAGTAATCTTATATACATACCTTTCTCCATGATATACCAGTCAACAATTGTGCTTATCATTTGCATGGATTTATCTTTCATACATTGCATAGGATCACAAAAAATCAACATGTGGATGGGAGGCAAGAAGTACTCACATATCTTAGTGTAATTAACTATGTATTTATGCCCCCACAAAATTTGATGATATACATGGATTAGTTTCTCACTTGGTTGTCACTGCCATCCCATTCCCACAAAATTGTCGATGGCACATGCTACATCTAGTAAATATGAGGAAATATAAAATTCTAGAGGGATTCTTGTAGCATTTTATTTATCTCTGGTTGATTTCTCACTTGGTTGCCACTGCCATCCCATTCCCACAAAATTGTCGATGACACATGATACATATAGTAAATATGAGGACATATAAAATTCTACAGGGATCCTTGTAGCATTGTATTTAGCTCTGGAAATGGTGTGGCTTAATGCAGTAGACAAGAAAGAGGACCAGTTGCATATCGTTCAAAGCTTTGTCACTTGATACAACAATGGGACCCAGGTTTCATTGAACTAAGTTTCATTTTCTTCACCATATAGTCTGCCCATTAAGGCCACTATTAACTTGTAAGGTGTCTTGAGATTAATGGTTGGGTAGACACTTGACCATCATGTCCTAAATTATTTTCCATTAATCCACTAGTTCTTTAGGAGTTCATGAAATTTAAGCATGAACTACAAGACCCACTCATCAATGAGATCAACCTCGGGTCTAGGAACGCATAGCATACATCCAATATTGAGTGCTAAAATTATTCCATAGATTTTTGTTCCTTGTTTCGTATTAGTCTATTCTCTACATCTGTATGACTAATTATCCATGAGACGATCTTAATGAAATAATTTACAACTAATCTAGTTGCTACTCTATGAAGACCAGACCTTCTAATGGTTTGATACACTCCAACAACTAGGTTTGTCTCACCTAGTTGCAGTGGAAGTTTCGAGTATGTTCCCTCCCTAAATATTTGGTATATTTCACCCCATTAATATTTGGTTCCCAATTCAACTTTTCAGTATGTATCTCCAAAGAATGGCCTTGAGGCCTTCTCTATTTCTAGCTCTGATGACAATTCCCTCTCTAGGTTGACATCATGAACTACCTCATTTTATCGAAGTTTCCTTTTAGAATCCATATCTATATATTGTAACTCATACATATCAATAACAATGCATGTTACTAAGGTTAGAAAATACATAAGCATCATGTCCATGGCCATTTCTCTATTGGTTCATTTGTCAAAATTTTAGGAATGTGTCCTAATAAAATGATACTATGGATTTGGAAAAGATATGATATTCCTTAAGGTTCATAAAAACAACTTATTAACAATGCCAATGTGTTGTGAGAGGTAAGCTCATTCTCTGGCCTTGGGAAAGTAATTTGGTGAAATGGTAACAAAGTTTGAATGTGATAGAGCAATTACCCTACCATACCCAAACACCATTTACAAAATTCACTTTTTAAAGTAAAAATTATCATGTAGTTTTGGTTGGCAAATCCCCATTAGGGCTTCATGGGTAAGGCTAGGTAGGATCAAGGAATGGATATGGTAAGGATAGGATTGAAGCGAAATTACAAGGAGAAGAGAGGAAGTATCAATTTGTCAGATGGAAATTAATCAACTAAAGCGAGAGAAAGAAAAACCTTATTTAAATCAAATATGAATTATAAATTAAAGGAGTACCTAACTAATTGAGGCATTCGATGTTGAGTAATGGAGTGTTTTGGTGAAGTGGAAACTATTGCCTTTCCTCTGATAACAATTGATAGGTGGTTGGAGGCCTCCTTGCATGAAAATGACAATAGGAGGGTTAAAATTGTGTGTGTAAAACTTTTTCTTTCCATTTACTTTTATCTCTTGCGATTCAAATAGGTTTTTATTTTAGCAATCCACTAGCCCTTTTATGTTTTTCAATTTATGTTCCTATTCCCCGCTTACTTTGAACTTTCACTTTTTTTAATACTTCATTGAATGGTAACAATATCATGGTATCAAAAATCTATTTGTAGGTTTTGTCACAATGCTTGCAAAGTTTTTGAAACCTCTTATCCTTGTATTGTGGCATAAGTGCTCGAAAGATCAAAGAATCAAAAGGATGTGAAACATCGTGAAAAACAAAAGATGAAATTTTTAAAGGTTGTGGCATGTTACAAGGGGAAATAAGATAAAAAAAAATTATGAAAGTTGTGCAATGTCTCCATAAGTCAAAATTTAAAGTTTCAGGAAGATGCAAAATGTATAAATAGTTCAAAATCAAACAAAGTGATGAAAATGTTGCTAAGGACAAAGATAAAATTAATATAAAAAGATATATTAGGTTCATGGCATCAAAGGCGGTATAAAATAGTCCAGGCTAAATATTATTCATGAATAACAAGAAACTTGTGGAAAAGTACAATAGCTTTAGGATGCAGTGAGGCTCAATCAAAACAATAGATATAGATCCAAAAGTTAAGCCTTGTTGGCCCACGTTTGTTTTTAAACCAAAAGGTCAACCTGTTTGTTTCTGATACAAATTCCAAAGTTAATGGATTCATGGGAGGTTGTTAAATAATGTCACGATTCACGAAGGAGGTGTTGACCACCAAGTTGACAATCTCCCCCCTAGCACCAACCGAGCAGACTCGAACCCGTGACATTTTTCTTTGATACCAATTGTTTTCCCACATTTTGTGTTAAACCAAAAGGCTGGCCTGTTAGTTTATGATAAAACTACCAGAGTTAACAGATCCAAGGGATATTGTTAAACCATGTCACAAGTCCCGGAGGAGGTGTTGACCACCAAGTCAATAGGCCTAAGCCTCCTTTTTCTCTAATGGGTTGAGACAATCTTTCATAGCATGGTAAGTGGATCAGAAATAAACATACCTACACCTCCTTGGAAGGGATATTCAACAGTATTCAATTGTCTGACAATTACTCCATGAAGTATTCAATAGTATAACAATTACTATGACAGTGTCTAATGGTATGCTTTGGGAGTTTGAATTTAGTACCTACACCTTATATCTTCACAATAAAAGTGCATGTATCATATTATATCCATGTATTTTTATTCACTTGAAGTTCAAATTGATTGTGCAAGATATCATCCTTCAATGTTGCTACTAAGGATCTCAATTGTTTTCTCCACGTGATGTTTCAAATTAATTGTGCAAGATATCAACTTTCCATGTTTTTATTGGCGATCTTGGTTCTCTTCTCTAGTTGATGTTAAAATTGATTGTGCAAGATATTATTTTTCAATGCTGGTATTGGGGATCTGAATTTGATAATTGTACATGCTTGTTATTTCAAAACATCTTAGTCTTTCCAATTTACCAAATGATAAGGTTTGTCATTACGCTAAAACTTGTAGATGTTAGTAAACTTCCAAACTCACAACATCACCTTCATTGGGTGATTAGTCCCATTTTCCTAAGATGGTGGTTAGTCCATGGGATCAATTTCCATAAGTGCGACAGTTGTTGTATCATGTTGTCATTGATGCCAATGGTTTGATTGATTGATTTCAAGTGATTGATTGATGTCAAAGGATTGATTGATTCATGATTGATGTAATATAATATGTATTTTCCTTGATGAGAATGCATAGATGAAGATGGATCAATGAGTTGTCATTGATA